>JARDYH010000002.1:194658809-194811309 GCA_029215795.1 Anniella stebbinsi | reverse complement strand
CCTGAAGCCGGAGCAGGATCGGGCTAATTTGGTCCAGTTCTGGTGCTTCCTGTTTTTTGTCTATCCTGGGTGTCAGGGGGGATTTTCTGTAATTTTCTATAATGTCCTGGAATGACACACTTTCCCCTTTAAGACTGCCATTAGTGGGGCGTGGGGAGGAATGACGTGCTTTCTGAAGGCCCCTATTGGAGCAGTGGGGGGGAGGCAGGAATGACACACTTTCCCCATCTCCTCTCCAGTCGGGGCCCTTAAGGCCCTGATTGGAGTGGAGGAGGGGAATGTGTGCTTTCTGGGGCCTTTGAAAGCATGTAATTCACAACTGCCATGCTAATGGCAGCTGCCAGTAGCATGGCAGGGGGAATGATGCACTTTCCGGAAGTCCTGGAAAATGCACTTTCCCGCCTCCCCCCCCCCCCGGGTGTCCTCTTGTTTTAGTTTCCCAAATATGGTCACCCTAGTCATAGATCTAGTGTAGGCTGACCCTATGAAAAGGAGGACAGGGCTTATGTAACTTTAACAGTTGTAGAGAAAAGGGAATTTCAGCCAGTGTCATTTGTATGCAATTAGTCCCTGGTGAAATCCCCTCTTCATCACAACAGTTAAAGTTGCAGGGGCCCTGCCTTCTTTTGTATCTGGTCACTCTAGTATAGTGCCTGCAACTTTAACTGTTGTGATGAAGAGGGGATTTCACCAGGAACTAATTGCATACAAATGGCATTGGCTGAAATTCCCTTTTCTCTACAACTGTTAAAGTTACATGAGCTCTGTCCTCCTTTTCATATGGTCAGCCTAATCTAGTGTTGAAAACTATGGTGGCTGGAAATGGCCATTTCTGGCTGCCATAGTTTTCAACACTAGATCTACAAAAGAGGCCAGGTGGTTCTCCAGCACACTGAGGCTGCAGGTAAGGCAGGAAGCTAGGCTGGCAGCAGTGATGAGGCATGGAGCGGAGCAGGTAGCAGATGGGAGGGACCGGGGGGTTCGCAGCTGGGAGGGGAGTCCAATGGACTCTTGGTTGACCTTGTTTGTGGGCACCCAGGAAACTGCAGCAGCTGCCCCTGCTTCAGCTTCAGAATTGAAGCTGAAGTGAGGTGGCCTGGGGGCAAGGTGCCCTGAGTCAAATTGGGGCCGATTTGAAAACACTGAATCGGCCTCCAAGTCAAATGAGTGGGGGGAGTGTACAGCCCTACTATAAATGAAGAATTTCTATGGTATCACTCTATGGTGCGTGGCATGAAGTATTGATTACATCATCAAGATGGCTGCCAACAAAATTAATAAAATAATATGTCCATTATTTATGGACGGATTTTAAATGATAAGGTCTCATTTTAAAGATATTTCCTAGGCCTAAAAAGTGGTCCCTACAACATTTACTGTAAAGTCAATGGCTCAATTCGGACGACACAATCAGAAGTGGGCCCACAGACAAGAATACAAGAATATATAGAGAAGAATTGGAAGATAAGATTACAAGGCAAGGACAGGGATTATATGGAAGCATTAGTGACTGAAAAAGAAATAGAGGGAATTATCGATAAATTGAAAGGAGGGAAATCTCCAGGAGTAGATGGGCTGGGGCCAGAATATTATAAGATATTTAAAGAGCTTTTAGTACCAAAAATGAAAAAAATGTATAATAATATAATAAAGGGAGAGAAGACCCCGCCATCATGGGAACATTCGTTGATAATACTAATCCCGAAACCAGATAAAGATTTAATGGACCCAGCATCATATAGACCTATTTCTTTAATTAATCAAGATTCTAAAATATTTACAACAATCATGGCAACAAGACTGAATACCTTTATAAATAAGTATATAAAAAAGGATCAATGTGGATTTATTCCAGAGAGGCAAATGCCTAATTTAATAGGGAGAGTATTGAATATAATAAATGTTATTAAAATAAGGAATTTAAAAGCAGGGTTGATAGCTTTAGATATTTTTAAAGCCTTTGATTGCGTGGAATGGCCAGCGCTAAAAACTATTATAAAGATATTTGGTTTTGGAGAAAGGTTCATGGGAGTGATTAATCAGCTTTATGCAAACAATAAGGCGGAGGTAATGGTAAATGATGGATTAACACAACAAATTACCTTAGCCGGGGAACAAGACAAGGGTGTCCTCTCTCCCCAATATTATTTGCAATTGTTATAGAAATATTGGCAAATGTTGTTAGGGAAGATGAGAGACTGAAGGGGATAGGAGGGGAAGATAAAATAAAAATTAATATGTTTGTGGATGATACTTTATTGTCATTAGAAAATCCGAGGGAAAGCATAGAAGAAATAAAACAACATTTGAGAGAATTTGGAGAGAATACAGGATTACAGGTAAATTGGGGAAAATCAGAAATGATGTTATTTAATTATGACAAAGAAGAAAGGGAGCAGTGTAGTTCAAAACTTGATCTGAAGATTAAAAATATAGTGCGTTATTTAGGAGTTTATATTACGAAAGATTTAGAAAAGTTAGAGGAAATAAATTTTAGTAGTTTTAAAAAACAGATAATGAAGAAGTTAGAGGCTTATAGCAGAACCGGTGAGGAAATTATTGGGTCTGATGAAGTTGAGCAATATAAGGAAAATTCCATTGACATTATTGACTCTGGATTTGTATAAGGCATTTGATACAGTAAACCCAAAATTTATAATCAATGTACCAACAATATACAATTTGGGGAATAAATTCAAACACATAATAGATGCAATATATGTACAGACAACAGCGAAAATTAGGTACAATGGATTGGAAACAGGGGAAATAAAGTTAAATTCGGGAACAAGGCAGGGATGCCCATTATCACCAATATTATTTACAATGGCCATTGAATTTCTGGCAGACAGAATTAGAACAAATACAGAGATTACAGGAATACAGGTGGGAAAAAAGAATTTAAATTAAGCATATATGCAGATGACATTATATTGACAATACAAAATACAAAAAAAGGAATAAAAGAAATGACAAGAGAATTGGAAGAATTTTATCAGGTAGTGAGGCTCAAGGTAAACAAAAAGAAATTGGGATTGATGTGTCTAAATATAGGGCCTCAGGAACAAATAGAAATTATGGAAGAGTATGGATAGAAATTAAGAAGGATTTGGCCAGATGGGAGAAAAAGCAATTATCACTATCAGATCGAATTATGGCAGTAAAGATGATGTTGGTGCCAAAATTTACATATTTGTTCAATGTACTACCACAGGAAATTCAAAACAGTAGGTTCAAAAATTGGCAAAATAGCTTGGAAAAATTTATATTCAAAAGTAAAAAAACATGAACAGCAAAAACATTTAGATATAGGGTTACGCAAGATGGAGGATGGAGTATTCCACAATTAAAAACATACTATGAAGCATACCAGTTAAAATATTTATTAGTAATAACAAAGGAAGAGGGGCATCTACAATGGGTAGAGAGAGAAAGGGAGCTAATGGGACTTAAAAAAGAAGAAGAAATGTACAATATATTTTACAGTAAGAAAGATATTAAAAAACAAATGAATAATAAACAAAGCTCAATAAGAAGAATGATGAAAGTATGGTATCACAAAAAAGGAAAATTAATGCCGGGGATATAACCTCTAACGCCAATCTGGATGCATCCAGAATTTGATATAAGTAAGAAAGCAATAACCAAAATTAAATTGAAAGAAATAGGAATGATACAAATGAATTTTTTTTTATGAGCAACAAAATCCAATAACACAAGAAATATGGAATAGAAGAATACAAAATTTGGAAATTTCATGGATGGCATGGATGCAGATTGGCAAATTTATAAGAAACAGAAAGATAGGAAGGGAAAGTACAAAGGAATTAACAGAGTGGGAAAATATGTAGATAAATACAGAGTAGGGGATAAAGGAATGATAACACAAATATATAGAATTCTGATAAGACAAGAGACTGGAGGAAAGCAGATAGTAAGGCAGGTATGGGAAGGAGATTTGGAAGAGGGAATAGAAGATAAGGAATGGGGAGATATATTGGAGAAATTCCCCTTCCAAACAACCTCAACAAGGATAAGGGAAGGGGCTTTAAAAATAGCACAAAAATGGTACATGACACCAGTGAAGACGGCAAAAATAAACAGAAATCTGACATCAATGTGCTGGAGAGGATGCAAAGAAAAGGGGACCCAAATACATATGTGGTGGGAATGTAAAAGGGTTAAGAAATTTTGGGAAAGGGTATTTCAAAAAATAGAGGAAGTTACGGATCAGGAGATAAAAATAAAGCCAGAGCTAGCTCTACTGAATATGTATATTAAAGAAAATAGAGGGTTAAAAGATAAAATTTTAATTGGGTTCATGTTGACAGCAGCAAGACATCTGATAGCATTCAAATGGAAGACAGCTAGGATGTTGACAATTAAAATGTGGGGAAATTTTTTTATGGAACATTGCAATAAATGAAAAATTGACACAGAAACTCAGAGTTTACCGGGGGGCGGGGGGAAGAAAAGAGATACCTTCAGAATGGACTGGAAAGCATATATAGAGTATATGAAAAAAGAACCAAATAGGGAAAATATGGTGGAAGCATATAAAAAGTTATGGGACTTATGAAAATAAAAGAAAGAAAAAAGAAGAGAGAAAGAAGGGAAAAAAAGGAAAAGAAGAAAAGAAGAGACAAACCAGAAGAAAAACCGTGGGGGGAAGGGATGAGGGGGAAGCGGGGAAAATTATATTCGATATTGGCGGTTATTGTTAAAATGATTTATATGTTGTTGGATAAGAAAATGTAATAAAGAAGTATTAAAAAAAAGTTAGAGGCTTATATTTATTTATTACATTACATTTGTATACCGCCCCATAGTCGAAGCTCTCTGGGCGGTTTACATAGGATTAAAAACAATTAAAAACAATATACAAAAATTAAAACAGCAAAAACATACAACATACACACAATCTGTACATTTAAAAACCACTTCAACACTTCAAAAAACTACAAAAACAAAACAAAACAAACCCAGGCTCCTCAGATATTGCCAAATGCCTGAGAGAAGAGGAAAGACTTGACCTGGCGCCGAAAAGATAACAATGTTGGTGCCAGGCGGGCCTCGTCGGGGAGATAGTTTTATGGTTTGGTAGAATAGTGGTTATTAAAATGAAAATATTACCAAAGATTAATTTTTTGTTCAGAATGTTACCAATTAAAATAACAGAAGTAGAAATAAGAAGTTGGCAAAGTATGATAAACAATTATTGTAACGGAGATAGAAAAGCAAAAATTAATAAAACGAAATGGTATAAGACTCAAAGGAAAGGAGGGTTGGGACTCCCGAATATAAAGATGTATTATATAGCTAATCAATTAAGATATGTTATAAATAGTAGGAAAAGAGGATTTAGAATGGTTAGAGACGCAGACAGGAGAAATAGAGTTAGAGTTACAAAATATTTTTTTTAGTAAAATACAAAAGAATCAACTGAAGGATGTGGAAAATCCCATCCTAAGAAATATCACAGAAATTTGGGGAAAGTATAAAAAGAAATTAATACCAGGAATTTCTCCTCTAACCCCAGTTGTTCTATTGGAGAACTTCCCAGGTAATTTGAGAAGAAAATTGTGGAAGGGCTATTGAGGGGGGAAAAAAATTAAAGTGAAAGATTGGCTGAAGAGATTGGTTAACAAAAAGCAAATAGAAGAAGTTTTAAGAGGGCAAAAAAACTTATGGTTTAAGTGTATACAATTGGAACAACGGACACAGAAATGGAAAAAGAAAAATAAGGACTGTAGAAAGGAAACAAGATTTGAAAAGTTAATTGAGTCAAGAGAGAAGGAGGGGGGAAATAAAAGTAAAAAAGGTATAATAAGTGAAATATATAATATATTGTTAGAGGAGGGAGAGCAACAAGAAATTTTGAAAACATTCTGGGAAGATTTTTTTAAAAAATACTGAGGATATCTGGGGGAAGATATGGGAACTAAGAACTTTAAAGTTGTTATCAATAAGGATAAAAGAAAATCATTATAAAATAATTTGGAGATGGTATCTCACTCGCGTAAGTTTACATCAGATAGATAAGAAAATGTCAAAGCTATGCTGGAGAGGTTGTCAGGAAGTGGGGACATATTTCCATATGTGGTGGACATGTGAGTATGTACAAAAAAATTGGAAAAGAGTTTTTAAAGAAATAAGTGAGATACTGGGTAAAAAAGTGGAAGCAAGTCCAAATTTAGCTTTATTGGCGATGTTTGATAAAGAATATGGGAATAATAATACAAGAGAATTGATAAACAACCTGCTGACACTGGCTAGATTAGTGATAGCTAAGAATTGGAAAATACAAGGGAATTATAGTATAGAAGAATATTGCAATTAACGATAGATTAACATGTAAAATTAAAGTTAGGATGGGATTATCCAAAAAGAATGATTTTGAAAGTATTTGGGGATGATTTATAGAATACGTTTTAGTAAAGGGGAGAGGTTGTATACCTTCAAAAGAATCGTTGCAATTTTGGAAAAATGTATATATTAGAACATTGAAGGTCTCAAGGGTAGGGGAGCACAGGAGGGGGGGACGTTGAGGTTTTGTTTATGTATTATGTTTATTTTATGTTGTTATATATTGAAATATTAAATAATTTTTTTTAAAAAAATCGGACAACACGATAGTCAATGGTGGGTTGATTAACCCTAACCCTCACGCTAACCCTAGGGGGCACTCCCCACTAGGGGTGTGCACGGACCCCCCGGATCGGATCGGGACCCGAATCGGGACCTCCAATTTTGTCACGGACCGGTTCGGACAAAATCGGAGGCCCCCCGGACCGGATCGAGTCCGATCCCGACCCAAAAATCGTAAATTTTTGGATCGGCCGCCATTTTTTTCCCCATAGACTTGCATTGCAATGCAAGTCTATGAGGAAAAAATGGCGGCGGGTGGGTGAGGGGGGGCCTAACTCCCTCCCCCCCCGGGGCCGTCCGCTGTGGACGGCCCCGGCAGGTAAGCCCCCTCCCCCGCGCTCCCTACCCCCCCTGGGGCCGTCCGCTTCCATCCGCTGGTGCCCGCGGGCGCCAGCGGATAGAAGCGGACGGCTCCGGGGGGGGATAAGCCCCCTTCCCCGCCACTGCTTTCCTTCTCGGCTCATCCGCTCCCGTCCGGCGCCGGCGGCTACTACCAGCGGGCTCCGCGGCCTACTCTCGAGTAGCACGCCGGGTGATGACATCACCCGGCACGCCACCCTGGAGTAGGTCGCAGAGCCTGCTGGTAGTAGTCGCCGGCACCGGACGGGAGCGGCCGGGCCAGCAAGGTAAGTGCCCCCTCCCCCCCTCCGCGCGCCCCCTCCTCCCCTCCACGCACCCCCTGCTTACCTTCTCGGCCCGTCCGCTCCCGTCCGGGGCCGGCGGCTACTACCAGCAGGCTCCGCGGCCTGCTCTAGAGTAGCGCGCCGGGTGATGACATCACCCGGCGCGCCACCCTAGAGCAGGCCGCGGAGCCTGCTGGTAGTTGTAGTCGCCGGCGCCGGACGGGAGCGGCCGGGCCGGGAAGGTAAGGGCCCCCCTCCCCCCCTCCGCGCGCCCCCTCCTCCCCTCCACGCACCCCCTGCTTACCTTCTCGGCCCATCCGCTCCCGTCCGGGGCCGGCGGCTACTACCAGCAGGCTCCACGGCCTGCTCTAGAGTAGCGCGCCGGGTGATGACATCACCCGGCGCGCCACCCTGGAGCAGGCCGCGGAGCCCGCTGGTAGTAGCTGCTAGTGCCGGACGGGAGCGGACGGGCCGAGAAGGTAAGCGCCCCCCTCCTCCCCCCCCGCTGTCCACTTTCATCGGCGGGCGCCCGCTGGTGCCCGCCAATGGAAGCGGCGGTGGGCGCCAGTGGGCGCCCGCCGATCCGCCGATCCGCCGAACCGGTTCGGAGCCTTTTCGGACCGGTTCGGATTGGATCGGCCGATCCAGCTGCGGGATCGGAAATCGGATAATTTATCCGATTTCCCACTGGACCGGACTCGGATCGTGGATCGGGTCCGATCCAGTGCACATCCCTACTCCCCACACAACATAGAAATACATAATCAACTGTGGTGTGGATGAGGATCAGCGCTGAGTTGACTATGGCAGCATTCGGACGACACGATAGTCAATACAACTGACTATTGTTTCCCCCACACCAGTTGTTTATTGTGTCGTCCGAATTGAGCCACTGTTTTCTCAGATGTTTGCATATTTGTAGTATTTAATCTCATTTGTTCTTTTTGGGGGGATGATCCACAGGAAATAAAACCCATTCCCTGAGCATGCAAACCCCACCAATCTCTCTCTCTCTCTCTCTCTCTGCTTAATTAGGCATGTCACAATGATGTCACAAGTTCAAATTAAGAAGCTCCAGTGTGAATAATAAACACAGAACAAGAGGGAAACAAAACCTTTTATTTAGTCCAGCTAAAATGTTGGATATCCATTTTGAGTAGCACAGATCTCTTCCCAAGGTTTAGAATTTGGAAATTCAACATGGATTCATGAATATGCATTTGAGTATTTTGCCACCCAGACGGCATTATAGTTTTTGTTTTTGTTTTTGTTGATGCTGCTGCAGCTACCTTTGGATGCCTGTGACACCCTTTTTAAGAAGATACTATGGTATCCAGCCACAAACTTTCACTTCTACCTTTTGTTTGTAAAGCATTTCCACTTTGCTAGTATATTGCAGTTCATTTTATTGATGAACTCATCCATAGACCTCTTATTGATCCTGGAGTAAAGCATGTACTGTGTGGGACAATCCTGTATTGGCAGGGAAATGGAGCGAATGGTCTACTTAACCTTACCCATCTGTATCTTTGTTTTATTTACATGAGTCTCCTGCAATCCTTGCCGAGGATATATTTTTCCCCCCCTGATGAGATGTATCAGAGTAGTGTTGGATTGCAATATAATCAATGTGCTGCTTATGTTGTTTGCTGTTGTGTTTTACATTAATAAAATTAAATATTTACACATTGCCACAGAAGTGCCTAATGGATTCCAGATGCATAAAAAATGACAGGACACTGCCCTGAGGAGATTACAGTTTTAGTACTTATTTTCATTTATTATTCATGTTAAAGTTTCATGTTTATTGTCCTTTTACATTTATGCATGTTATAAATAAAGATTTTCATTAAAAATATATTTTAAAATGATATACAATGGAAAAAATAGACAGATTCAGCTAAGAATATTTACATTTGTAATATCGTTCTCTCACACACATGAACACATAAAAGAGTATAAGGAAACATTTTCCATTTATAGAGTTGGATCCAGATTTAGTCATCCTTAGAGCAGACCCATTGAAATCAATGGAACTTAAGCTAGGCATGACTAAATTAAATCATATTGATTACAATGGGTCTACTCTAAGTGTAACTCAATCTGGATCCAACTCAAACCTTACTACTGGAGTGTACTTTAATTGTTAATTTGATGCCTTGGAGAATTTTTTGCTTCCTGGTATGTTATGATTAAAATACATCTGCCATTGATTATATACAGCCATCCCATGTGTACTGTGAAGTTCAGACTAAAATTTGAAAACCATGTATTCTGGAGTGTTACAGTGAGTTCAACTGTTGGATCCAGTTTGTGGCACATACAACTAGGTTGACGGAAGCAGACTTTTCCATACCATTCCCCCCTCATGGCAGCCCCTCCATCTCCCTGAAAGTGATACACAGAGGGTCAGGGCAAATCTGCTGAATGGGGTGAACTGGGGTGAAGGGGGACCTCCAAAAATCAGGTGGTGGCACCTTCAGTGAGCAGAGCCCTTCTGTCAATCATGGATTCAATCTATAGAATAATATTTTACCCCACATTGAAGAGTTTGTAGTCTAAAGGTGCAAATCTGTAACATATAATACAGGGATTGGGTGTAATGTTTCAACAGATCCAAATCCCACAGTTCACACATGCTAGGAGTTCCACCTGTACTGGACTTCATCTACCAAATAAAGGATTGTGATATTGTCTGTTATAAACCAGCCTGTACATGCATCCAGTACATCTAGATGTGGTACTTCCTTCACTGGTTATGTGCTAAAGCAAGATACTGTACAAATCTACCCCAAGGCCCACAGTCCTATGGGCTGCAATTTGAACATAGGTGTGCACTGCACATTTTGTTAGGGTGTACACCTAGGGATTTGTTTTAAAGGCAAACTTTTATTTAATACTCAGTCATAAAGGACATTAATTTTATTCATTTGTTTATTAAACACTGTAGACACTGATGCCCTACTCCCGGCAGAAAGGCTCCCAGTAGAGCAATTCCTTTTCAATTCCTGCTGCCAGGAGCAATGGTGCTCTCTTGAGGCAGTGGTTCTTTGGTGTTGCAGCAGAGGAGCCAGAGGACCGTTCCCGCTACATCTGGATCCCCCCTATTCAGTCGGCCCCTCAATTCAGCGCTTATTGCTTGAGACATTAGGGTGTGCCTGGGCACACCTGGCACACCCCTTGCACACCCCTATGAATCTGAAATACCTTTAGTTAGGAGTAAGCCCCTCTAATGGGATGTGATTTTGGTAAGCAACATAACATTGCACTGTATGTTAGGCTGACCAGATAAAATCCAGGACAGGGCTCATGTAACTTTAACAGTTGTAGAGAAAAGGGAATTTCAGCCAGTGTCATTTGTATGCAATTAGTCCCTGGTGAAATTCTCTCTTCATAACAACAGTTAAAGTTGCAGGGGCCCTGCCTTCTTTTGTATATGGTCACTCTAGTATAGTGCCTGCACCTTTAACTGTTGTGATGAAGAGGGAATTTCACCAGGAACTAATTGCATACAAATGACACTGGTTGAAATTCCCTTTTCTCTACAACTGTTAAAGTTACATGAACCCTGACCTGGATTTTATCTGGTCAGCCTACTGTATGTCCTATTGTGAAGTTATTCGTAGAACGTCACGTAGGATTGCAGACTAAAATTAGGTGAGAATAAGAGTCAAGAAGACTTATCAGGCTTTGGTGGCCATCATCTGGAAGTAACTCGCCATCCTGGGCCTGAAGAGAGAGCGCCTGGGCTGGCAGCCTTGGTTACTAGGCACCATTGGGAGCAGAAGGGCAGGAGGTCACAGCTCTGGGCCTCTCACCGACAGCAACGGCTAAGCTACCCGTGAGTCAGCCAGCCAGCTCTCTCAGTGTAGTGTGGACTGGCTCAGCCGGACTTCACTTCCCATGAGTTTCAGCAGCAGGACTCCCATTGGGCAAGTTGGGCAGCACAGCAAAAGGCATACTGGGAGTTGTAGTTTTTGTTTTCTGTGGGGGACAAGGAAAATCATAGTGACAGCTTCAAGGTGGCCTTGGCCATGTGTTGAGGGAGAGAGAGGGGGGCAGGGGAGAGAAGAAACTAATTTAATTTGTTTTAAAGTTACCTCACAGGCCTTGGACTGCCCTACCTTGCAGGGTTGTCATGAGGGTGAGAGAGGAAAAAAAGAAATGAATTTAATTTGTTTAAAAGTTAACTCACAAGCCTAGCACTGGCTTGTGTTCTGCCTGCTTTCCTTTTTTCATAATAATAACTTCAGAGCACATGAATACAACAGGTCCCTGCGTCCACTGAGATCCACTTCCCTACTATATGTTATTCAGATATCTGGGCAATGCTGGGTATATTTTGAAAACATATTTTTAGGTTTGCATCTTTTTTAGCTGGTAGAAAGGGTGTTGTGTGTCTTGATTGTTTTTGAAGTTTAGATGGCTGCTCCAGCCAAAGCATGATGGGAGGTGTAGGCATTTCAGATAAAACAAAAAATGTGCTTTATCACGAAGCTCTAATTTAAAATACAGTTCTTAGTAACACAATTTTCCATTGATTCTAACAAGACAATTTACTAACTCAACCAAACTAAAAAAAAACCAACCAACCTAAAGATGAATAAGTTGCAGAGAACTATATTATTTATCAAATAAATGTTATAAACTTTACTCTCAGACCCAAGCAACACCGGGCATATCAGCTAGTATATAATAATAGGGATGGAGAAGTCACTTGAAAATGACCAGGAAGTAAGACTTTTGCCCTGCTAATAAGAGCTGATAGGCTTTGGTGCTGATGGAATGGCAGGTGACTCAGTCACCCTACTCTTAACAACCAGACAAGGGTGGAGTCCATAGTCGGCCAGTGGTTATCCTCTGATCAAGGATGTTAATACCTGGTTTGATGCTGAATTAGATGTTAAAGTGGTGGCAGGCAGGCTACAGGCATGTTAGAACTAGAACTCCAGTATCTACCAACCCGAGCCTTTGCAAAAGTCATACACTTAGAATTAAAGAACAGGATGCTTTGGAGCACATTCTGAGCCTAGGAACATGTGTTCATTCCCAGAAAAGAAATGAAATGAAATGAACTCACAGTCCTTTTGAACAGAAGTCTGCTCTTGTGGCTAGTCTTGATGAGGGCTTTGCCCTGGGGTGGATCTGCAGTGGCGGCAGGTCATTTATATGACGCAGCTGCCGTCGCGAAGCCATCCAGGCCAGGGGCAAAATCCCGAAGCTCTGGTTTAAAAAGTAGGGCATTTATCGCAACTTTTTTCTCTTGGAGTGAGGCGACAATGGCATCTGCTGTCTGCTGCCTTGCTCCAGAGCTGCTTCGGAGGCATGTCTGGGCCTGCCTTTGGAGGCGTGTCGGGGCTGGCTGGCTCGCCCTCTCCCCCCTGTCTGGGCAGGTGGCAACCAATCAGGGTTTGCCATCTTCCCAGTCGTGGGGAAGGGCGGGCCAGTGAGCCAAATGGCTGCTGGCTTGCCTCTGCACTTCTCCAGCCAAAAAAGTTTTTTTTTTAAAGGTTCCTCCAAAGAAAGTGTGTGTGTGTGTGTGGGGGGACTGGATTTGGTTCCAAATATTATTTTCAGCTATGTCAACTTCTATGAACTCACATACACCTTACACGTGTTCTGTGAACTCACATGCAGAGAGGGAGCCCATACAGAGTTTTGCTACCTTTGAGCCATGTTCTTTCTGTTACTCGGGCAGTATTTCAAAAGAGCAACCGAAAACAACACGATGGATTCCCCTGCCCCATTTGGATCTGTGAGCTTGGGTATAGATACGAACAAAAATTTGTGAAAAAGAGGCACAAGCAGAGGCCCCCTCCACAAGGATGCGCTTTTGCGCCCGGTTTGGCGATTATGCGCAGTATCGCTGACGCGCATTTACTCCTAATCCCTCTGCACAGGAGGTGGCGAAGCGCATTAATATATGTCCAAAAAGCGCTTTACAAGAAGTTAATGCGCATAATCGCTTGTTCACACTGCGAAAATGCGCTTTAACGGCCGGAGCAAAATAAAAGTCGCGATTTAACGCGCATTCGAAAATGCGCATTATCGGGGAGATAACGCGCCTGTACGCCCGTTTTGCGCTCCGCTGGTGTGGAGGTAAAATTTTTAATGAGCCTTCAAAGAGCTTTAAACGTCTCGTGTGGAGGCACCCAGAGCCACTGCCACCACCCATGGAATGACACCTCTCCGGCGTAGCATAAGAATACTGTGCCGGAGATGCACATAAATACCGAAAAAAGTTTTTTTAAAAAAAATCTTGAAAAAGGGGCAGGCACGGATGTACCCCGGAGCCCATGCAATGACCTATGGTGGTGTGCGGGTGCATGGGCATGGTGGCGGCAGTGGCAGCTTCTTCCTACAAATCTTGCATTTGCAGTCCTTGCCATGCAGATAACGGGAAGGAGCGCAAATGCGAGGGGACAAGGGCTTGTGGTGCCGACGCAGCGCTGCCAAGACACAGCCCTGGTCACACAAGCTTAATTTAGGTGGGGAGAAAAACCATTTGTTGTTGGTACTGTTAAATAGTTGGGAGCTGGATTGCTTTGTTGATCTCCTTCAAATCACCCAGAGATCTACTAGGAGATCCCAAACTACCCTCTGGCCACATTTATGTTAAGGTAGAAAATTCATGGTTCTTGTGGCCTTTTGGTTGGAATGCAACAACTTTTAAAAACCATCAACAGTTTAGGAAATTAGGATATCAGGAGAGGAAAACCATCTGACTTTCATAACTGAAGTTGCTCTAGAATAAAATTATGCAAGAGCACAGAGCAGTTCAATGGTGAAAGCAATAGCATCTCCCTGTGACATCTTAAATTTCTCATGTATAGAACATTAGAATATGTAAAAACACACCGCAGGAAGGGTTCTGCAGACTCAGGGAGCAAAGCAGATAACTTAATGTACTTTTGCAATTTCTAATTTCGGAGATTCTATGGATCATTAATTGCATAATATACAAATGAAGTTGGAGAGCTGCCAGTGTGGTATATACACATACATACGTCTCAGACCATAAAAGCATTTCTATGATTGTACGTGAGGAATTGATAAGCCATTTGAGTTTATCTCTCAAATTAGCCGGCCTTACATTTTCATAGGAAATGAAAACAACACACATGTGGCACCTACAGCATTCCTTTAATAAATTTGGTGGTCCCGTAATATGTGCATTGTAATGTGCAGTTGATGCTGCTTTCTTTGAAATCACTGACAGAATGTAACCGGTGCTCTGTTTCACAGGAGTTCCTGTGATCAATTTTGATGAGAAAATGTCATCTGATCAAATCCAGGTACCCCCGATATGAATGGACCCGAAATGTTTTTATATTGGAATTTCCAATAATGATATGATACAATAATTTCGGCTGTGCACATCCCTAATTATAATGATGTGAATTGCTATGTTTTAAAATGTAACAGGCCACATTAAGTTCTCCTTACCATTGTAGACAATCCTTTCTTCCGTATTCACTTCATTTAGTTAGGGCACACTCACTCTTTTCGTTTCTTCTTGTAATGCTGCTTCATCGCCCCATACTTGACATGCCCACTTCCTCCTTCTCCCCCCTTCCTTTCACTTCCTTTCAATGAGGCTGTTACAATTGAAGCTGGAACAAAAGGCCAAGCCCCCACGTCTGTGATTGGATACAGGAAGTTTGATTTCAGCAAGTATAAAATGGTAAGTAAGGACACATTACTCTTTATGAAATGATTTATTTAATGATAAAAATGAAATAAATCAACCACAATCATTGGAAAAAGCAACTGCTATAAAACGTAACAGCACGTGCGTTGTGTGCTCCAAAGCGTCCTTGAAACCAAACCTAAACGGAGTAAAGCTTCAATGTAGATTCCTTCTGTGTCTGTCCGTTATCCTGCAGCTAACTGTTGATGCCCAACAGGTCATATGATTCTCTATCTTTAAGCTGGAATTGGACAGAACAGTTCTTCAAAGAGAGGATGCCTTCACATAGAAAGCGATCCTGGGAAACCCATCAAAAGAGAACACATGGCCTCTTTATTTCACTTCAACACTCTGAAAAATGTACATTGTCCAATGGACAGGAAAAAAACATGAAAAAACAAAACACCTGCAAGACCCCTCTGGACTTGAGTCTGTGTGATTTATTGCTGACACATCAGAAACATTCTATATGACCAGGCTTTCCAGAAAACGTCCATATACTTTGGTTAAAGCTGGGGTTATATTAGTTGTTCATTAGCTTCGGAAAGGCCTCTGAGCTTCCTTTTTCTTCCAAAGGCCCGTCTCTTTCAACTAACCTTCAAGCAGCACACTAGCAAATTCCAAGCATCTGGCTGGCCACTTTCAAATAGCACTGAATATACCTCACATCATGACAAGTTTGGTATCTTAATGCAATTTTAATGCAATTCAGGTCAAGCAGGACAAAGAAAACACAGCGAAACTTCGTCTGAAAGTTGACTTGACTTCCATTGATTTGGTGTTGGTTATACAGCCAGGGAGAGATGTTTGGAGGAACTGAGGTTACAACATGAAGGATAACATTTAAGTGGACTGCCTCTAATGTTCCTCTACAACCCAGGTAGATGGCAAGAAAAAGGGTTGGCTTGTGTTTACTCTTTAGCAAGCAGTTAGTGAAATGATATATGTTGGGTATATGGTGTTAGTGCACTGGGCTTCCAATCCCCACTCAATTTTCTGCTATGATACTATAAAGCTGAGTTACTGGCCAGCTGTGTCCAGCAGGACAACATTTCAAAAATTATTACAGTTGAAGGTTTAAAGGGAGGCGGAGGTTGCTGGGAAGAGATGTGAGTTGCTAACTAGAGTTTTTCAGTATAAAATCTCTCTGGAGTAAAATGTCACCCAGAGAGGGGCTGAGAGCAATTCTGCAAGTTCATGGCCTCTTCTGAACTCCCTATATTCTAAGAGATGGATAAAGGGATGCAGCTCTGAGCCAGGACTCACCTTGCCATAAGGCAAAGGCATTTCTCTCTCTAGACAACTGGAACTTTGTTAGAAAAGCTTTTAATAGGGTGAACTATGTCTTTCCTAGAATCTGATCTAAACAGCCTCTAGCGATGTGCAAATGTAAAGCAACAGTCAGGAACTTATTCATTTTATTTATTTATTACATTTATATCCCACCTTTTTCTTAAGGTGGCCATCTGTCTGGATTTTCCCAGATTTGTCCTGGATTTTGTTCTATCCTGGGTGTCGGGGGATTTTCTGTAAATTTCTATGTCGTGGAATGACAACCACGGTGTGGTGTTACCCTACAAATGTTTATCTTGTATATGTCTGGTTTAGTATATCTGGTAATTATGGAATGTTGAACTGAGTGGGTGTGGTTTATGATGTAATAGGTAGGGTGGAGGAGGAGTATTTAAAAGTGTGACTGAGGAGAGTTTTTAAGGGGTTCGAGTGGTGTGGCGTGTGTGTTAGGAGTTTGGAGGGTGGTTAGTGTTTGTTTGTAGAGTGAGAGGAGTTTAGTTTTCTAGGGATTTAGGATTAGTGTGGAGAGTTTAGTGTAGGCAAGTTTGAAGATATATTCTGAATTAAAACTTTGTTAACTAAAATAAATGTATTATTATTTTGTTAGCTACCAAATACCACATGTCAGCTTGGCCTTATTTACCTGCCCTACCATTATTCAACACACACACACACACACACACACACACACACCAGATTATACCCACAGTTTATTTTATTTTACAAGAAGATCCTGAATTAAACCTTTCCCCCTCATAGCTAGAGGGAAGGTTTTATTTAACCCTCCCTCAGGTTTTTCAAATGGTGATGCTTGGCCTGAGAAGGGTTTATGTAATGTGCCTGATACAGAGGTTACATCACACATAGCTTCAACCATGGTGGTCAAGCCAGAAATTCAGGCTGTGTTCAGAAGACATCTTAAACCACAGCTTTAATCATGGTGAATAAGGTTTTTTGCTTTATTCACCATGATTAAAACTGTGATTTAAGTGTGGTGGAGAGGAGGATGCGTTTTCCAGAGGCCCCAATTTGAGTGGAGGAGGGGAAAGCGTGCTTTCTGGGGCCTCTGGAAAGCATGTCATGCACAACCGCCATGCTAATGGCAGCTGCCAATAGCATGGCGGAGCGAATGACATGCCTTTCAGAGGCCCTGAAAAGCACGCTTTCCCGCCCCACATCCCGTCCTCACTGGATGTCCTCTTTTTTGTTTTCCCAAATATGTCATCACCTGACACATCGTCGCTCTACTGAGAACTAAGCCGCAAAGCCTAGTTCTCAGTAGTCTGGAGCCGCGGACGGTAGCGGGGAAGGCCCAGATAAGGAGCGCGAGTGGGAGGGGGGGAGGGCCAGCCCTAAAATGGCGGTCTGGAGATCCGATATGTCCGATAGTTATCGTACATATGGATTTCGGATCCGATCAGATAGGGCCTCCAGGAATATGTATTGTTATTGTTAATCGGATTGGTTCGTTATCGGACATTGGAACGATACGATACACATCCCTAGTTATAATCAGGATTTTGGAACATTACAACCATGTGTGTAGATTCCCCCACAGTGTAGTCTATTTCACAATGTAGGTCATTTCAATTCAAATTATAATAGTTATTTGAACATTTACATCTCTACATATAAATCAGCATATGTCATTTGTGTGTGTGCAAATTGGTATCCTCTCTTGTCCTCTTTTGGCAAACCTTAAGTGGCCACCCTACATTTATTTTGTTTTAGAATTGTCAAGGTTGACCATCTCAAGAACTATCTTTACTTGACATGACTTTTTTCATCCATATGTGTATTCCAGGGACAGGAGAAGATGGTGTGGGTCAAATCTCTCCCTGCCTAGCGGAAAAGAGCAGCTATCTGTGATGATCCTGCACAGCCAGTTGAGTGTTCCATCATGTCAGTTTTTGACTAGTGATATTCAGTGTCTGTAGCATAGGGAATAGTCAATTCACGCAATTAGAAATACATGATTAAAACCCAAAAAGCAAATTGTATCAATGAGCCCCCCCTAAACCAGATCAGGACTTCAGTGGGGGAAAAGGTGCTTTAACCTTTGCCCCCACCACAGTCTCCATCCCGATCATGCCCTTCTTGTGATGTGCATCAGGATGGAAGCTCTTATGATAGGTTCCCCCATCCCCGATGCAAGTAACAGCCATAGGGATGTCGATCTGGATTGGGACCATGGTGGCAAACAGTAAAAGCTCCCCTCCCTCTGCTAAAGTCCCATCCCAATTGCATTCCCACACCCGGTGGGTCATATTTGCTTCTTCTTTTAAAATAAATAATACAATTGTGAATTGCATGAATAACATCAGATCTGAGATTTCAGATGGCAAGGAATTGGTTCAAAATCCAAACTGGGCTGTGAAGCTCACTTGGGTGGTTTTCGGCAAGAGACTACATCTCAGCTGCACCTATCTCATTGGGTGTTTTGAGGATAAAATAGGATCAGCCATTTATTTCTCCCTCCACCCTGAACTCCTTCAAGGAAGAGTGGGATACAAATATATAGAATGACAATATGTGTGTGCTTTGGTAACTTCAAAGAAAACACTGCTTAATGAAGTGTTTATCCTCAGATTTTTCTTTTGGCACTTGTTTAAAGGAAAGGAAATTTCAGCAGGTGTTATTTGTATGCATGCAGCATCTGGTGAAATTCCCTCTTCATTATAACACTTAAAGTTGCAGGGGCCATGTCCTGCTTTCCATATGGTCAAAAGGGCAGAGCTCCTGCAACTTTAACTGCTGTGATGAAGAGAGAATTTCACCAGGTGCTGCATGCATACAAACGACACCTGCTGAAATTCCCTTTTCTATACACCTGTTCAAGATACAGGAGCCTGTCCTCCTTTTCCATGTGGTCACCCTAACCATGCATCTTGAGAATATGTGCCAAATTTGAGATCGATCTATCCAACCCTCGATTTTATATGAATTTATTAAAGATCATTTTAGTTCTGGCAGATCAGAATGACAGCTTGTCACGTGCGTTCATTCAGACCTGTCAGAACGGAAATGATCTTTAAAAAATTCATATAAAATCTAGGGTTGGAGGGATCGATCTCAAATTTCATACACATACTTAGGCATACCCCATAAGTACTGTGACCAAATTTCAAGCCTCTAACTTTTAAAATACAAAAGTTATAGGCATTTTTTCTTTTAAAAAGGGCTGCAAAAATATCATTTTTTCACGATAATTATCATGAAGACGATACGGTTCACCTACGATATGAATGAAGGCAATAATTGTTTGGTCTGAAATGACGATAACGAAAACGACGATATTGTTTGGCGTGCACACCCCTAGTATAGATTAACATTTCCTTGTGTTCAGAACTGTGGAGATGGCTCTTCTTATGTTCTTATGAACCAGTGCGTTCTTATTGCCCAATAAAACTGGTGCCACAATTTATGTGTTCAAGGCTATTTGGGAAAAAAAAGTCTACTGTGATAAATCATGCCAGGGTGTTATAGGCTTTACATGGAGGGGGCAAATCATACCATTTAGAGGGTCAGTCCACTGCTAGAGGGTAAGTTCACTGGTCTTTGCCTCGTGCCTGAACGAGGGCAGCTTCATCAACCATAATATTTCATGTATTTTCCAAGTAGCCAAGTCTGGAGAAAGAACATTTAGAATATTGCCTAAGCAGATATTCATCTTGAAAAATGGGGCGGGGGGACAAGACCCAAGATGTTGGCAGACTCCAGGAGTTTCTGGAAGAATATGACTGTGGTCCCAATAGTCTGGGAAAGAAACTTGTGACATTGGGGATCCCTTGTTCTTGGAGTTACTCAAGAGGAGATGTTTTGGGTTGTTGTGGGTATGTCTTGCAAATCCCTCTTTGATGCCATAATTTCTATGGAACCTTAATAATTTGGATCCTGTTCAATCTGATAAATTAAAATAAAGAAGTTCTGAAAACAAAATAAAAGCAATGATGAAATCTTCAGAGCTTTCCAGTTTGTGTGGGATTTCACCTTTATGTTTGCAGGAGTTGACATGAAAGCTGTCTGGGTATTGCACTTCAAAAGTAGAGAGTAAAAATTTAGCACATGGTCTTACTTTAGTTTACATTTCCCATACTCTTGCAAAAGTGTCTTAGGGTTCAAAAGCTACCTTATCACAGGGCATATCATACAAGATATTGATGGGATTTAACACAACTTCCATTTTCCCCAAGCTTCAGCCAACTGGAGCACCCTGCAGTTAATTCCCCCCACCGCATCCTATTGTTTTCCCACAGAATGATCATCTTGAAAGCTGTCCTTAACATGGTGGCCTTGGAAACCTAGTCGACAATGCTCATCTTTTCACCTGCACGACCTAAATCCAAGGCTTTGCTTGGCCTCAGCAATACGAGTTTAGTGATCCCCATTCAGGTTCCCATTAAAGCACTGATTCATGTCAGAAAAGCTCCAGGAATAATTCAGCAACGCTTGGAGCTGTCGTCGGCCATTTTCACGGTGGAAGATGCCCAAGGCCACACTTGCATAGGCAGTAAGTGAATCGGTTTGACCTGAAAGACACGGCGATGTCGTCAAAAGAAAATCTAAGCCCAGAATAATGAAGTCTTTTTGGGCAGAGTAAAGACCTTGGTCATGTATCCCCCACAATGAATTTCATGCTCCAGCAGATACCCCACAGTGTTATCTCCCCATGAGCGACTTCTTGTATGAATCTGTTGTATTCTGATAAATGTGGTCCATTGAATATGTATAACGTTAAGAGAAGCCTTTGCTGCTGATTAGTGTGGTGAACCTTGCCCTAAGCAGCTGGATGTGGCAGGAAGGACCTGAGAGTACATGAGCTCTGCAGCATTATGAAACACGCACAGAGAGAGAGACTCACTGCTATACTGCTCAGTTGGGTAGTCAAGGTGATAAATTGTGGATATGTATGAAAGTCTGTTCTCAGAATCTGGACATAATTATAGTGGATGGATTTGTTCCAGTGGTGTCGTGGTATATTTTGAAGTGCAGGCACTCATCATGATAGTCCCCATAGTCACGATCCCCAAGGGAAGTCCAAAACTGCAGGCAGCTGTGTTGATCCACATCAACAAACCAGTTAAAGCAGTTTTCCTCTCCAACATGAGCAGTTCTTTGGTAAAGCTTATGGGTCTTAACTTCCCATTCAAGACCAAGCCACTACAAAATCCTTTGCATTACAACAAGGAAGAATAAACTGTTGCTGAGGAAATTCATTTTGTCTCAGCTTCTGAGCAAATTGTAGTTAAGTTCAGAAGGAACACGGATTTCTGAAGTGGGTGGCAGATGCTGTCAGCATCCCTGCTAAAAAAGAAGAGCTGGGGCTGTGTCCCTGTGAGCCCTGGGGTCCACTACATCACTGTTTGTTCCCATTCAGACTTGACTGACTGCCCATATCTGGGATCAAGAATAAATTCTCCCTTCCAACTGTTCCTATATTTTCTTATAAAAGGGTAGGTGGGTTCTATGGTATAATGCCATTCCTCTAAATGGTCCAGGAGAATCAAAACTTCATCAGGATCAGCATCAAGCTACAGAGTATTTTCTAATAGCCAGAACCTGCTCCAGATGACACAACTCAGATAATTTTATGCCTTGTACAGTTAGTGAGCACATGCTACACATGAATAGAAAACCTCTTTAGCAGATGCTCTTCTCCAGATATCTACCTTTGCCATCAGAAGTGTGATGGGTGGTGAACAATTATACTGTTATGATGCTTATTTTTAAATCATTTTTTTTTAAAAAAATGGGTTGGATCCAGACATAGTCATTCTTAGGTTAGACTCATTGAAATCAATGAGACTAACTTAAGTAACATTGATATCAGGGGGTATGCTCTAACTATGACTATGTCTGGATCCAACCCATTGTATTGATGATTGGAATTTATTGATTTTATTTATTTAAAACATTTCTTGGCCACTTTTCAGGGCAGAAGCCCTTGCAAGGATGCTTGCAACAACAAAATACAGAATAAAAACAATAAAATGGCAATTATAGACAATAAAATGAATAGAATAAATACCAGAGAGAAGGGCTTCTTAGTGATGGCACCCTGACCTTAGAGTGTTTCTAGGGGTGTGCACAGACCCCCTGGATCGGATCGGGACCCGGATTGGGACCTCCAATTTTGTCCCGGATCGGATCGGACAAAATCGGAGGTCCCCCGGACTGGATCGAGTCCAATCCCAATCCAAAAATCGGACATCCGATTTTTGGATCGGGCGCCATTCCCCCCCCCCCCCCCATAGACTTGCATTGGGGGAAAGAAAGCTTTCCCCCAATGCAAGTCTATGAGGAAAAAATGGCGGCGGGTGGGTGAGGGGGGCCTAACTCCCTCCTTCCCCCCTGGGGCCATCCGCTGAGGACGGCCCCGGCAGGTAAGCTCCCTCCCCCGTGATCCTTACCCCCCCGGGGCCATCCGCTGCCATCCGCTGGCACCCGCGGGTGCCAGCAGATGGAAGCAGACGGCTCTGGGGGGGTAAGCCCCCTTCCCCTCCCCCTGCTTACCTTCCGGGGCCATCCGCTCCCGTCCGCCGCTGGCCGCTACTGCAAGCAGGCTTCGCGGCTTGCCCCTAGGTAGCGTGCCAGGTGATGTCATCACCTGGCGTGCTACCTAGGAGCAGGCCGTGAAGCCTGCTCGCAGTAACAGCCAGCGGCGGATGGGAGCGGACGGCCAGGAAAGGTAAGCGTGCCGCGCGCCCCCTCCCCCCTCCCCCTGCTTACCTTTCCTGGCCGTCTGCTCCCGTCCGCTGCCCCCTGCCCCCATTGTCCGCTTCCAGCGGCGGGCGCCTGCTGACGCCCACCAATGGAAGCGGACAACCCTCTAGGGTAGCCCCCCCGCTGGCGCTTCCATCGGGGGGCACCCACTGGCGCCCACCAATGGAAGCAGTGGCGGGTGCCAGCGGGCACCCGCTGATCCACCGATCCATCCGATCTGGATCGGAACCTTTCCGGAGCAGATCGGATTGGATCGGCCGATCCAGCGGTGAGATCGGAAATCGGATAATTGTATCCGATTTCCCCTGGATCGGATTCGGATCGTGGATCGGATTGGATCCAGTGCACATCCCTAAATGTTTCCCTAGAAAGGCATGCCCTGTAATGACAGCATAAGTTAAAGAATACCATTTTATTTTTCCAGGCTTTAAAATGTTAACTGTTTAGTCTATTTCTTGTTTTATGCTGCCTGCATTCAATTTTTGTTTTTAGCCTGTGATTGCATAGTTTAATTATATATTTGATTTTGAAACTTGATAAACTGCTCAGGGAACAAATGTTCTCCAGCCCCTCGATAGTTTTTGGTTGCCCTTTCCTGCCCTTTTTCCAGTTCTAGAATATCCTTTTTTTTAGGTGTGGTGACCAGAACTGTACATAATATTCTAAATGTGGTCACACCATAGATTTGTATTAGGGCAGTAAGATATTTATGCCTAACACTGAATTTGCCTTTTTCACAGTAGGTGTACAGTGGTTTGACATTTTCATTGAGCTGTCCACTACAACCCCAAGATCTCTTTCTTGGCTAGTCACTGCTATATCAGATCCCATCAGCTTGAAGTTGAGATTTTTTGCCCCAATGCGCATCACTTTACACTTGAACTGCATTTGCCATTTTGATGTCCATTCTTGCAGTTTAGGAGATCCTTTTGGAGTTTCGTGAAATCCCTTTTTCATTTTGACCACCCTAAATAATTTGATGTCATCGGCAAACTTGGCCACTTCACTGCTCACTCTTAATTCTAGCAGCTGCATTCATTCCACAATACTCATGCAAGTGTATGCTCAGATGTGTATGGGTGTATTTATGCAGCATAAATAAATCCATACAATTCATACATCCATAAATACATCCATAAAATTCATGCTTCATAAATACATCCATACAAATATGAGTTGAGAGTTTTGGATCAGAACCCAACAGAATGGGTTCCATTGTTTAGGTTAGAAATTCCCAGGCATAATGTTGGCAAACCATTATTTTTTCTCAGTTTGTCATACCTGACATGGGAATAAGAAGGGTTCACTCACAATCAATGGGATAATTATTATGCAATATTCTTGGGTATACATAAGTGACATCTGTCCCATGCTGCCACATGATGGATCTCTTAATATAAAACCTAAGCTGGCCTCTGCCTGTAACTAAGAACAAGGAAATGGGAACATGCAGTTTAAACACTATGGAATTTCTGCTGTCCTCAGCAGAGCTGAATTTTGTTGAACAGTGTGGCACATGTCTCAAAAAATACCTCCACCGTTGGCTTCTCCATCTAGATAATTAATCTCTTAGGCATGGAGATTGTGATTTTGGAAAGTGAGCCAATTTAAGTTGCCCTAGAGCTGCAGGCATTTCCCATTTGAGGTTAAGAGCGGAATCCAGAGAGGGTTTCAAGTTAGGAAAACAAACCAAAGCCAAAAAGGGTTTGCTATGGCCAACTTGCTGTCCATGGGAAACCCATAAGCAGGGCATGAGTGCAATGGCACCCTCCCATCCATGTTCCCCAATAACTGGTGCATATAGACATACTTCCTCTGATTCTGGAAGCAGCATATAGCCCTTAGGACTGGTAGCCTTTGCTAGTCTTCACCTCCAGGAATTTGTCAAATCCCCTTTTAGAGACACCCAAATTGGTGGCCATCACAACATCTAGTGGTAGTGAATTCCATAGTTTGACTCTGCAGTATGAAGAACTACTTCCTATTGTTTGTTCTGAATCTACCACCAATCAGCATCATAGAGCGACCTCATGTTCTAGTATTATGACAGCGGGAGAAAATGTCTCCCTGTCCACCTTCTCCACATCATGCATAACTTTTCACACCCCTATCATGTCTTCCCTTACTCTGTTACAGCTGCTGTAACCTTCCCTCGTAGGGGAGTTGCTCCGGCCTCTTAATCGTATTAGGTGCCCCTTTCTGCCCTTTTCCCAGCTCTACAATCTCTCTCTCTCTCTCTCTCTCTCTCTCTCAGGTGCTCCTAGTGGAGATGAAAACTGCTCGAACTGGTTTGTTGACATGGATCATGACAGATGTCTGTATTGTTTGGACTCTCCTTGTGGCTGTGGCTGTCTGGATTGTCATGATGACAGCCTGCACTTCAAAATTTACCAACACACTACAAAAAAACAGAAACTGATTTTTTTTAAAAAAGGGAAAGCAATAAAAGCAACTTTGGCTCTATTCCAAGATGCATTCATTTCAATGATTTCTTTCAAATGCTAAGTGTCAACAGTACATCAATTGTCACATCACAGGATACTTTAGAGCAATTTATCCTTTTTCCTTTAAAAGCCAGTTGTCTTTGTAAGCCAGCCAAATCTGAATCAAGAGGAAAATAAAGAGGAGAAGAAGCTTACTTAATGGCCTTTCGTTTCCAATTACAATAATTCAGCACAGCATAGTGGAGTGTTTCATTTATTTTCAATGCAAAGATTAATATTAAAAGTTTTTTTTATATAAAAACACACACATTAAACATCCAAAGAGATAATAAAAACTAAATCAGCAGCATTGTCTTGACAGCAGGGAAAATAAAAACAAACTTAATACATGTGGAAGTTAAAGGCTTGCCAAAAGGAAAAAAATATATTAAAGCTTGTATAAATGAATACAATTCTCAGATCTCAAGTGGTGATGAGTTCCATAACCCCAGATCCTCAATGTAAAATGCTCTCTTAACTGTAAAAGAAAATTGTGATTCTGAAGAAGGGAGGAGATATGTCAATTTATTATTATTACCATTTATTCAATGGATGTATATCCCACCTTCTCCATTAATTGTTCGAGATGACTTTAATCAAGAATATTGGAAAGATATCCATAAAACTCAACACAAAACAATCCAGAATACCATACAATAAAACAATACTGAGACCACCAACATTAAGCCAAAATAATAAGAGCCTTAAAACCAGCAGCAAATCCAATCAGGGAGGGCATGAGAAAATGGATTTTTAGCTGGGATCTGAACATGAATAACGTAGCTGTCAGGCACATCTCATTGGAAAGGGGGTTCCATACGCAGGGCAGCACAGCTGAAAATCTCTCTCTCTGACAGCCAGCCACTTGCAACAGCAATGGCAACTGGAGACCAAAGCTATGTACATTCATATTAAATACAAGTTCCTCCAACTGTACTCAAGATGTCATCTCTCTTGCCTCTCCTCCAAACCACAGCTGCCTTCACCACAAGGACAACCAAACCTTGGTAATTGGGAGAAGATGCATAAGAGACAAGTCCCTGTTCCAGGACTTAATTAGGTTTTAGCAAGGTTATCTGGAAACTAGGACTGCACACCAGCTCAGGCCAAATCCCTGAATCTGAGCTGAGGTGGGTCAAGGCATCCCAAGACCGAAGTGGATAGCTACTGAAGCCCTCAGGGTGCCTCGGGCCAATGGGTGGTGGTAGGCTGTTCCCCCCGCCCCCAGGGGGAAACCAACACGAGGCCAGCTGTGAGTCCATGTGAATCTGTTGGACTCACTGGACTCACCTCCCTATCCCTCCCTGTCCTCCTCTCTCTCCCTGGTCACTTCTGGCTGCTGCCACCGCAGAGACTTACCATGCCATGCTTTCTCCTCCCTGAGAGCCAAGCTGCAATTTAAAGGTAAGATCCCGGAGGCTCTCTTTTTAGAAATAATCTATGGCCACAAACTACAATGGCTGTAAAGGACTATTTCCCCTAGTTTGCGACCATAGCAAAAAGAGACATCCCCCCTGTGATCTTACCTTTAAATCATGGCTTGGCTCTCAGGGAGAAGGATGCACAGGAAAGTAAGTGTCTGTGGCAGCTCCAGGTGGAGGGATTGCAAATGGGAGTGAGCAGGTAGCAGGGAGTACAATGGTCTCCCACTGAGCCTTGTGCCCGGCTTTCCTGGGTGCTGGCTGTGCAGCCTGCACCCAGGAAACCACAAGGCTGACCCACTTCATGAGGGTTGAATCTCGCTTCCGCTCTGGTGCTGAAGTGGGGTGGCCAAGCCCCGAAGCATCCTGAGTCAAATTGGGGCTAGTTTGGAGGCTCCAAAACAGCTTCCAAGATGATGGGGGGGGGGATGCATAGCCCTACTGGAAACCATATAAACATGAGAAGAGCCCTGCTGGATCAGACCAAATGTCTGTCAAGTCCAGCATTCTGTTCCCACAGTGGCCAACTACCTGCCCATGGGAAACCCACACGCAGGGCATGAATAATTAGCACCCTCCAGCTCGTGTTTCCCAACAACAGACTAATAATAATAATAATAATAATAATAATAATAATAATAAAATTATTTCTTACCTGCCTCTCCCTCTGGATCAAGGCGAGGAACAACATCAATACAAACAATATAAAATACATAAAACTGATTAAAATAATATAAAATGAATACATTATTAAAATCAATAAAACTCTTAAAATTCGACTGGGCAGGCCTGCCGGAAGAGATCAGTCTTTATAGCTCTCTTAAATCCCAGAAGACTGGTAAGTTGGCGGATCTCTCCCAGCAAGTCATTCCACAGTCTGGGAGTGGCAGAAGAGAAGGTCCTCTGGGTAACAGTTGTCAGTCTAGTTTTGGTTGACTGTAGTAAATTCTTCCCAGAGGACCTGAGCATGCAGGGCAGATTGTATGGGAGAAGGTGATCCTGCAGGTAACCTGGACCCAAACCATGTAGGGCTTTAAAAGTAATGACCAACACTTTGTACTTCGCCCGGAAACTAATTGGCAGCCAGTGGAGTGATTTTAAAGCTGATGTAATATGGTCACTCCTAGGTGTACCAGTAACAAACCTGGCTGCTATATTTTGAACTAATTGAAGTTTCTGGACTATGCACAGAGATAGTCCTATGTACAGCACATTGCAGAAGTCGGGCCTCAAAGTTACCAGCATGTGCACTAAAGTTTTTAGGTCTCTAGGAAAGGGGAGCAGCTGGCGTATCAGCCGAAACTGATAGTAGGCTCTCCTGGCTGTCACATCCATCTGAGCTGTCATTTGGAGTGACGGATCCAGGAGCACCCCCAAGCAGGAGGAGTATAACCCCATCCAGAACTGGTTGACACACCTCCAACCCCAGATTGTGGCCCTTGACAGTAAGCACCTCCGTCTTGTCTGGATTCAGCTTCAGTTTGTTTTTCCTCATCCAGCCCATTACTGCCTCCAAGCATTCATTCAGAGGAGACACTCTATCCTTAGCTGACAATGTTGTCAAAGGCATAGAGAAATATATTTGGGAGTCATCAGCATACTGATAGCACCCCGCCCCATGCCTCCGGATGATCTCTCCCTGCGGTTTCATATAAATGTTAAACAGCATTGGGGATAGGATGGTGCCTTGTGGTACGCCATACAACAGCTCCTTCTTTGAGGAGCAACTATCCCGAAGCATCACCATCTGGAACCTGCCAGAGAGGTAGGATCTGAACCACTGAAGCACAGTGCCCCCGATTCCCAATTAACTCAGATGTTCCAGAAGGATACCTTGGTCGATGGTATCGAAAGCCACTGAGAGATCCAGAAGTACCAACAGGGACACACTCCCCCTGTCCATACTCAAGCGTAGATCATCCACTAAGGCGACCATAGCTGTCTCAACTCCATATCCTGCCCTGAAGCCAGTTTGAAATGGGTCTAGAAAATCTGTATCATCCAAAACTGCTTGGAGTTGGAAGGCAACTGCCCTCTTGATCACCTTGCCCCAAAACAGTAGGTTTGATACTGGCTTGTAGTTAGTAAGATCCAGAGGGTCCAGGGAGGGCTTTTTTAGAAGCGGCCATACCACCGCTTCTTTTAAACAGGATGGAAAACTCGCCTCCCTGAGAGATGTATTAATAATATGTTGTAATTGTAATCTAATTACATATCTTCCCTGGGCGACCAGTCAAGAAGGACAGGGATCAAGAGGGCAAGTTGTCCTCCTCATTCATTCAAGCAACTTGTCCACATCCTTGGTACTCACCAACTGAAACTGATCCAGTGTAATCCTACTCATGGAGTTGCTGGGCACTCCACTGTCAGCCTCTGCTATAACAATGGCATCTAAATCGGCTCTAATCCAAGAGATTTTATCTGTGAAATGATCATTAAAGGCATCACAGTGAACTACCAAAGGCTCTAAGATCAGGTTCAGGGGGGGAGGTGCCTGAGTTAGACCCCTCCAAACCCTGAACAGTTCTGCTAGACATGAATTCGCAGATGCAATGCGTGCAGAGAAGAAAGCTTTCTTCACTCCACGTATTGCCACCCCATAGGAACGAAGATGTTCTCTATGTCGTGTCTTGTCAGATATAAGTCGAGTTTTCCACCATCGGCGCTCCAGTCATTGTCCTTCCCGCTTCAACTCCCTGAGATCTTCAGAATACCCGGGTGCATTATTAGAAGTGTGTCGGAGAGGACGTTTGGGGGCAATTGTGTTGATAGCCCTAGTTAGGCTTTGATTCCATCTATTGACCAGGGCTTCTACAGGATTGTCGATGATACCAGCCATAGAATTCTCTAAGGCTTCCTAAAATCCAAGAGGATCCATCAGCCTTCAAGGGCGGATCATCTTAATAGGTCTGCCACCCCTGCAGGAACGGGTGATAGTCGTGATACTAACCCTGACCAGAAAATGGTCTGTCCATGACAATGCAGAGGTATTTATCACCTCCTCCCACAGATCCGTCTGTTTGGAACTGAAAACAGCATTGAGGGTGTGACCCACTGAATGTGTATGTCCAGAGACCAACTGGGATAGGCCAATGTTTGTCATGGATACCATAAATTCCCAAGCTGCACCTGACAAATAGGCCTCAAATGGGATGTTGAAGTCGCCCAGGACCAAAAACCTGGGTGACTCCAACACCAGCTCTGAGACCAGTTCTGTGAGCTTGGCCAGGGAGTCTGATAGGCAGCAGGGTGGCCAGTACACTAACAGAATCCATAGTCTATCCCTGGCCTTCAGGCTCCGGTACACATGCTCAATGTGATTCAATTCCCGGACAGGAAGTCTGGTCAGGTTAAAAGTGTCCTTGCAGACCACAGCTACTCCGCCCCCCACCCACTTTCCCTCACCTGCTCACTAACACAGTACCAAGCTGGGAGGGGCTGGGCGCATGTTGGGCCACTGTCATCTCCCATCCAGGTCTCTGTGAAGCATGCCAAGTCAGCCTCCTCATCTGTAAGGAGGTCATAGATGATATTTGTTTTGTTTTTAACTGACCTGGCATTGCATAGGAGCAAGAAAAGTTTCTGTGGTTGGCCTGGTTCATTCTCCAAGATCCCCAGGTTAGCAGGGCGACTGGAAGGTAAGATGGGTGTTAAATATCTATCCCTCCTTCCCCTGTAATGGCATTTCACCCTGCTATTGCCATATCTCCCTCTGCCCTGCACAACACATATTGCTGCTCCCTGACACATTACACCTCTGCTGGTTCCTGGCTGCCTCAAGCCCCTCAGAAGGGTGTGGGGAGGGGTGGTGATGTTTGCCAGCTTCTCTCTTCCTCCCCCTCCACTCCCAGTGTTGGCTTCTCCAGCCGCCGCTCAGCTACCTCTCACTATCCAAATGGCATATATCTTCTGCTACTGGAGGTAATATATAGTTACCATGGGTATTAGCTGTTACGGATGTATGGACTTTTTTCGATCTGCTCAATCTGTGTTTTGCAGATTGTCAGATTCCATTGTTCCATCATCTGCTCATTGATGAAACTAGATTTTTCATACCAAACTTTCATTTGTTTGAAAATGCACACTCGCATGAATGGGCATGAACACCAGTGCACAGTTGCAAATAAAAGGAATTGCTCAACCCCCTCCCCAAAGTTATAAAAAAAAGTGGTCCAAAAATCTGTAAAATTTGCATTATGCAGAAAACGCTGGTCAGCTGAGGGATCTGCAGGTCAGATTTATAGAAATCCAAACTCAGTTAAATCCAATGTTTCGCGTAGCCTTTGAAAGCCTTTGTTAGCCATCTGGGACCAGATAATCGTAATGGTTCCACTACACCTGCAGAAGTCAGTAGGCCTTAAATAGTTACTGATCTACCCACCCATCCATGGACCATGTATTATATATTTGGAATAAAAGAAGAAGAAGAAGGATGTGACCTGCAATGGATGTTGGACTGGCTGGACATAATTTGACATAGGCCAATGGTTGTCATTATAGCTGAGGATTCCTGATCCATGGCTGTTAAAGATGCCTTGGCGCAGAAATTAAAGTCTTCTAGAACTATAAACCAGAGGGACTTCAACACTATGTCCAAGAAGACCCCCTTCATCAGGTCAGCCAAAGACTCCCATAGATGGCTTGGTGATTGGGGTGGTTGGAATCCCCAATCACAGCATGAAGAGATGAGTCAGAAGAGAAAATCAGAACTGGTCCTAGGCTTGCCCATAAGAGCTTTAGGCATGAGCATGGGCCTCTTGAGATTGCTGTCTAAATGATGGTTGGCTGTCTGGTTGCATTCCCTGCATTTATCTATTTAGAATAGCCTTGCTCAACCATTGCTATCTGGGGGATGCTAGGCATTGTACTCCAAATCATCTGGAAGGCACCTGGGTGGGGAAGCCTGTTTTAGAATATTATAGGCAGGTCACCAGCAGACCAATAAAATACAATAAAATAACAAAATCACCATTTAAAAACAATAAATCCTAAAAATCACAATAAAAAAGACACAGTAGACCAATAAAATGAAATACAATTTGAGCCATAAACCTCAGCAAACACTTGAAAGGCCTGGGCAATAGAAAGATTTTCACTTGGCCCATAAATAAAAACAAGGTTGGTGCCAGGCAGACCTCTCAAGGCACAGAGTTCCAGAGACAGGGTGCCATCACAGAGGAGGTCCTTCCTGCCTCTAAGACTGATCTTAACACACAAGCATTTTCAAGAGGGAACCCCCTAACACCTCTGTGCCTGTTTTGAAAGCCGGAGGAAACGGGAAGAAGAGTCCACATCCCCACAGAGCTCGGGATCTTCCCGAGACCACAGGAAAAATCGGGATAACCAAGGTCTCGGTTATCCTGGGAAAAGTCTCTGCCTGTCCCTGGTTGCCCCCAGGTTGCCCTGTGCATCATATGGATGCACAGGGATGCTCCTGAGCTGATCCTGGGATAATTGCATGGTGTAGACATGGCCCTGGACCCGAGCTGTTGTGCTTCTAGCTTCTTGTGATAACACAACACAAGCCCCTGCATCCATCTGCTATGCAGAACTTATCTGAGCTGGGCAGGATACTGTTTTCCTTGACAACTTTCTCAAACATCTAACCTCACACTAAAGTATCAAAATGAGAGGAGAGTAATGTATAGTGAAAGTCCTTTATTGTCAAGAGAAGATAGGCAGAGACAAAAAAAAAAGGGGTACATCATCTTGCTAATTTTCCTGCAAGCAGCCTTCCCCAGCCTGATGCCCTCCAGATGTGTTGGACTACAACTCCCATGCTGGCTGGGGATGGTGGGAGTTAATAATAAAGAAATCCTGAATGAAGGATTCTAACGCAGGGCTGTGGGGAGGCATGAGAAAGATGTTCAGGCTAGCAAAGTAGACTATACTGTTGGGAATATTGCAACCTCATCTGCAAGTTACAGGAAGGGGTGTGTGTGGCAATTAGCTTGTTAACGCAAGGGAATTTGGGGGTATAGCTAGCCTTAGGATCTCTATAGCCCACAGTGTGCTTTCCTGTACCTGCCCCTGCCTTCCTCGCTATCTCTTTGACCTTCTCCATTGCTGGGAGCATGTGTGCTTGCTCTCTCCCATGTTGGTGTTGTAGAACACAAACAAAAAGACTGAACAAACTTTGTTTGAAACTATACGTTGTATCTGCATTTTTATGTAAGAAATTGTGAGTAAACCATTTTACCTTTTCTTCAGCGACCCTTTTCGAATGAATGGTGGTTAAGCATTTTGAGTTAAACATTATGGCTTAGCATTTCATGTGAACCATGACCTTACATGTCATGTGAACCATTCCTAACCATGGTGGCCACTTAACCACCATTTAAACATGCTCACTAAGCACTTACAGTCTAACTAGGACTTAGTGTGTTGTCTGAACAGGTCTACTAAAAGAAGGGTGTGGTCTCTCTCTTTTTTTAGCCTTGTGTGCATGGGGGACTGGTAAATACTCATTCTGTTCTGCCTCTCTCTCTCTCTCTCTCCTAAACTGCCTTTCTAGCAATAGGCAGCAATGCTAAATAATTCCCATCATATACTTCCCCAACGTGGGACCTTTCAGGTATGTTGGACTACAACCCTCACCATCCCCAGCAAGCATGGGAGTTGTAGTCCAACACACCTGGTGGGGCCCAAGTTAGAGAAGTATACTATATTTTCCTAGCCTGAATGTCTTTCTCACACCTTCCTCCCTCCCCCAGTTAGAATTCAGGATTTGTTTGTTATTAACTGTGTCTTAATAGACTTCTTAAATGAGTCAGACTTGATGGCCCCAGTGACGACTGGTTCTATATACCCATGTGTTCCATCTCCTCCTTCTCCACATTGGCATTTTCCACATTGGCACCCAGACTGCCTGGTTGCAGCAGGATATGAGACATTTTCCAGTGGCAGCTTGGAAAGAATATAGTCCAAAATGTATGTTCCTATGGAAATATATTGTGAAACTGTCCTTAAACAAACAAATGAGCCACTTTAAAATATTACAGCTATAAATGACCATGACAGTAGCACTGCACATATAATAAAAATAACTACTGGAGAGAAGCAGCTGAATTACTGTAGTAATAAACCAGATGTGATTATTATCATTTAACACGGTCATTGAATACCATGAATCCCTGAAGCCATTAAAATATTTATGATTAAACATTTGCTATTCTTTATAACAGAACATATAGCCTGGTACTAAAATCTGTTAAAGTATTATTTTGGCTGATATATGCCAATGCTGTAATAGAGGTCAGCTAACAGCAAGCAACCCGTTGAAGAGGGGAACAAATAGTTTAAAGGTTGGTATTGTATTATTGTTGTTGTTTTAAATAACTATTTTAAGGTTAACTGTATCCATATTAAATTAATCTTATATTGGCTTTCCTGTATATGAATCAAGGGTAGAAAACAACATAGTGTACGCTCTCATTTATTTTGTTGGATTTTTTTTTTAAATGTAAAAGAAATGTTTCATTCCTCAAGGAGAAATATACTTGCTATTCAATGTGATTATAATAATTACAACAGCCGTTCTCCAACTTGGTGCCCTCCATCCTGGTTGGGAATGATGGGAATTGTAGTCCAAAGTGCCTGGAAAATATCAGGTTGGCGAAATCTGCAATCTTTAACAGCACTGGAGACCTACATAATCTTGCTTTAGGAAAGGGAAGACTAGGGGAGGCTAGATGCTCCAGTCTGACTCTGACCCTGCTTCACACATGCAGAAACATTGCTTGATGATTTCTCTGTAGTGTACATTTAATGACTGGTGGCTGAATGTGTGAGCTGATTTCATTATTTAAAAAATCACAGTGTCTGCTTTATCTGGGTTCCTGATAGTGTGGAGACATTTACTCACTCTTATTTTATAGCATTTTAACCCCATCCTTTAGCCAAAAAGGCTCCCAAGGTGGCTTACAAAGATTAAAAATAAAACAGTCCAGCCTACAGGTGTACTATGTAAATTACATGACACAAAAGGAAAGGAGCTTGGGAGAGAGGAGGGGAAACAAAAACTAATTCCGGCACTAGATTCTTAGTTGCATCGACGTGAACACAGCTGGAGGACGCTCACCAACCTTCCCTGTCAACATGGGAAGGTCAGGGACTGAGTAGGTGGGGATCGGGATGGGGGTGCTTGCACGTGTGCCCTCAGTCACCCCCATTTTTTAAAGTTCTCAGGTGAGCAGGCTGAATACCTGCATAGGCCTGAAATTGGGAGGGAAAGTTCACATATTAAATCCTTAACTAATGTTGGGGATCAGGATGAAGGAAGAACACCTAATATCAAGAATGGAATGAGATTTGGAGATGTTGAAAGCTGGTAGGGTCAGGGTGGGGTCAGCGATGGAGAAAAAAGTGAATTCCCAATGAATTCCCAATAGTAAGTGATTTTATTGATTAAAAAAAGAAGAGCCGTCCATTAGTATTCTATCCTATAGAAATTCCTTTTCTAATCCTTCTTATGCACCCCAACATGTCCTGCAGCCCTGCAGTCAGGAATGTCTGGTTCCCTTTGATGTAAAGTCCATGCTGGTAGAGGGCCATGAGGCATTTGGTTATAGATCAATGGGCCTACTCTAAGTATGATTAAGCCTGGATCCAACCCATCACAAATAACCACTCCAATGCACAAACATGGAGCTCCATCACACCAGCGATTTAGTGCACTCTCGCCATGCCTGGTGTGCGGATTTGACCCATGGTACTCCTGCTGACACCCTGCCTCTTCCCCAACCTTTCCTACAATGTTAAAAGTCTAGATAATTTTTCCAAAACACATTAAATGCACCCTAAGCCTCCATGTAGTTTTAAAGGAAAGGGGGCTTGAATGGATTGCATCAGGTAGGGTGACCAGATGGCCCGGGGTTTCCCAGTCCTAACCGGGAAACCTGGGGCGATTCGGGCCAACCGGGGGGCGGCAGGGGCAAACCGGGGCGGCGGGGGGGGGGTCACGTGGCAGTGGCGGGAGGCGGGTGGGCGGTGTGGGGCACTTACCTGCTGGGGTGTCCCTCCGGTGCTCTGAATCTACTGAGAAACAGGCTTCGCGGCCTGTCCCTCAGTAGCGCATCAGGTGATGATGTCATCACCCGGCGCGCTACTGAGAGACAGGCCAAGAAGCCTGTTTCTCAGTAGATTCCGAGCACCGGAGGGACGCCCCAGCAGGTAAGGAGCGCGGGGCGGGCCGCGTGGTGTGGGGGGGGGCGGCGCGGCGCGGGTGGAGGGGGTGGTGTGGCGCAGGTGGGGGGGCGGGTGGGGTTTGGCGCGGGTGCGTGGGGTGGGGGGGCGGCGTGGGGGCGTGGGGCGGGTGGGGGGCGGCGCGGGGGGGCGGGGTGTGGGGCAGCGCGGGGGCGCGGGGCAGGTGGGGGGGCGGGGCGGGGGGGCGGGGCGGGGGGGCGGCCTGCGCGGGGCGAGCGGCAGCGCGAGGCATGCGGGTGGGGGGAGCGCGGGGGGCGAGGCACTTACCTGCTGGGGCTTCCCTCCGGTGCTCGGAATCTACTGAGAAACAGGCTTCGCGGCCTGTCCCTCAGTAGCGCGCCGGGTGATGACGCGGGCGGCGCGCCGGGTGATGACGGGGCGGCGCGGGCACGCGGTGGGGGGTTTGTTTTGGGTGGGTGGGGTGGCGGGGGGGGTTCCGGGATTTTGATTCTCAAAATCTGGTCACCCTAGCATCAGGTCCTGGCAGGGAAAAGCAATCTCTCCCAGCAGCTGGCTCCAAGCCTCAATATAAAACCCAAACCTTGCATCGCCGGCTACAAAGCGTTTTTAAAAATCATACAATGCCTGAATCTCTGCAGAGACAGGATTGTACTCCCTCGATGCCCCCAGACTAAAATGTCCTTCCATTTTTTCCCTGCAGAAAGGCGGTCTGGTTGAAGTACTCATCTGCCAGGACCTGACTGGAGGGAGAAAGAGAAGGGTAGGGGTGAAGTGGAGCCGAAGAGCCAAGGAATGTAGGAGCGAAAGAGCAGCTATTCAAGTGAAAGGGATCATAAGCTTGAAGCGCTTTTGCCTCAGAGGTAAAAAAAAACAAAACCGCGAGGCAAACCAGGTGGGGGATTAGGTGTGATGGAGGTCAACGACTGATGTCCAGGAGAGGTAAGTCGAAGGACGCTTGTGCCAATTTGTGCAGCAGCAGAGTTGATCAGAGCATGATTTTAAATAATTCAATAAATAATCCTTTTCAAATAATGCATGTTTAAAAGCAATTTATCTTTGCAATGAGTTGGATTTTGGGGACAATTTTCTCCAACACAGATGTTGAATGCAGTAGTGTTGTGTTCATCCTTGTCATGCAGCATGTCCAAGATGATCAACTCACAAACATTATGAGATTTGCCTCTTTCTTGTTGATATTGGGTTGGACACAGATTTAATCACATTTAGAATAGACACATTAAAATCAGTTAGGCCCCCTCCACAAGAATGCGCCTTTGCGCCTGGTTCCGCGATTATGCGCATTATCGCGGAGGCGCATTTACTCACAATCCCTCTGCACGGGAGGCGGCGAGAAGCGGCGAAGCGCATTAAAAGATGCCCAAAAAGCGCTTTCCAGGTAGTTAATGCGCATAATCGCTTGTTCACACAGCGAAAATGCGCTTTAACGGCCGGAGCAAAATAAAAGTCGCTATTTAACGCGCGTTCGAAAATGCGCATTATCGGGGAGATAACGCGCCTGTACGCCCGTTTTGCGCTCCGCTGGTGTGTAGGTAAAATTTATAATGAGCCTTCAAGGCTCATTAAACGCCCCGTGTGGAGGAGGCCTTAGACTTAAGTTAGTCGTGACAGTTACAGTGCCATTGGGTAAAATCCAACATAACTCCTTCTTAGAGTAGACCCACTCAGTGGGTCTGCTCTGAGTCCAATTTTTCTTGGATTTTCCCCATTGATTTCAACGGGTCTGCTCTATGATTAAATCTGCATCCAACCTATCATAAATAACTAATACACAAACATGGATTATACTTAGAAATTCAGTTTATAAGGATGCCCTGTACCAATATTAAATGGAGATAAGGATTGTGTTGATTATTGGCTAGTAAATCCAACCACTTTATTAATAAGAGCCATGTTCAGAGTAATATTTTCTGCGTAATTTCGAACATTCAATCTAGAATCCACATATTATTGATTTTTGTGTGACATCAAATGTGTAGAGTTACAACAGGAAATAAGCCATTAAGTGATAAACAAGGAAACATGGATGCAATTACTTTCATGCTGTAATTTTATTCACTCTCATTGTAGAAAATGAAGAGAAAACACCCTGACCCGAGCATCTTGGGCCTCAGTGCGAACTGTACAATCTATTATATTAAACAAAGTCAAAAGCAATGTGAAAGATCTTGAATCTATTCAAGGCATGCACCTCATTACAGACTTAGCAAATTAAAACACAAATAGGATTAGAAAAGAATAATGTAACAATCTCCCACTATGGTCCCTGGAGCATTAAGTCATAAATTGGGTTTGCATTAAATTGCTCCTGCAGTATTGAATTCAGAGAAAGAGCTATAGGCTGGAGATAAACCATGCTGAGCTGCACACCAACTTTGGACAGACTTTACATTTTATTTTATTTTATTTTATTTTGTTGTTAGATACCCCACAAATTTGTTAGGATTTAAGTAGATGTAATCCAGAAGCCGGCATTCGGTATCTTGATTAGAAAACATAATATAAGAATCATTTAGCAGGCACTGCCTGCAGAGAATGGCTTAGACAAAGTGCAGTGTGACTGAGATATGGCTTTTTTACTGACTTCACCTGAAGGAACTCAATTTTACATAAGATTAATACTTTTCAATAAATGATAATTTTGCAGGTTTGTGGACAATCCTTGCTTTCTTTATTTTTAGCTTGTCTTTTCCCAGTGGAGAACATCTCCTCCTCCTCCTCCTCCTCCTCCTCCTCCTCCTCCTCCTCCTCCTCCTCCGTCTTTGTCTTCATCCAACATAGGAAAATGTGAACATATTAATAGAAACACAGATTTGTTAACTATACACCTTAAATAGTTTTGACTGTGATCCACAAACTCACTGATTTTTCTGGAATGAATCCTTTATTTTATTTTATTTTATTTTATTTGTACCCTCTGCCTTTCCAGAAAATAACACTCAAGGTGGCTGAGCAAGTGAAGCGGTAAATAAGTATTTGCATGCTTTAGTAGTACAACTTCATGATGATTGCACACCTGGCAAACTGACTCAGACTATTGGGCTAGTGTAACAGCATAGATTACCAAGAGCTGCTGGATGCAGCATAGTGGCATTAAATAGAAAACTGGGCAAGAGAAGAGAATCTCTATGGCTGTCGGTGGCACTGATGATATGCCATACTCAGTTGTGCATGGGAAGATGAAGCTTGAGTGCACCATACACCAACCTTTGTTACCCCCTGCCCCGCCTCCACATGTGAGCAGTGTGACTTGCCATTCCCTTCTTTTTGCTTCCCCTTCTGTTATGCAAAATGAAATTTTCCCTATACCATCTGATCTGTACCACATGTCAGCAGGTACATAGAAATTTATTATGGATTTGAAAACAATGGATATTGTATTCTCAAGATAGCCCATCATTTGCACCTTTTCTTCAAAAAGAATCCTAGCTCTTAAGTGGGTCACAGAAGGCAGCTCATTTTTTGCTGAAGGTAAATATCTTTCTCATAGGACATATTCACACTATGGAATGGAAATCTGTCTGTTTGGAGAGAGAGAGAGAGAGAGAGAGAGAGAGAGAGAGAGAGAACACATGTGCTGGGAGTTGTGGGACTTTTTCTGGCTAAACATGTATAGTATTGCATCTTTAGTGGCGCAAAATGAATATAAGGATACGCCATTCACTGTTAATGGTAAACACTTTCAATATAGGTCAAGGAAACTGGTAGTCTTAATTCCTAAAGCCACCAACGACATACAGCTAGCCTACATTTATAATGATACTCAGGCTTATTATTTCTCTATGTGATTTACAAGTATCGGCGAAGAGAACGAGAAGGAATGCTCCATTCCCATAAAACTTTTAAGCTGCAGGAGCTGTGCTATCCCCGGTCTTACCCATCCTTCTTGGTAATGCTAGAACCCTGTTGGGATAAGAGCCCATCCCAGTGCAGCAAATTCCCACCTTTCCCAGAAACAGGGGTAAAACTGGAGCCAGAAATGCCCTACCCCACGACCGGCTTGCCTGCCCAAGGGGCCTCCAAAAATTGGAACCGGCACTGCAGGTCTGTCTCCTCTTTTTGCATTTCCAATATTGGTCCGAATGGGTCTGCCTTTACCTTGTTGGCTGCTCCCCTACAGAGCAACCTTTTCACTTTTTAATTTTTTTCTTAAGCAGCAAACATTAGACACATTAAGGGCTACAACAACAAAATCATTAAGCACTGCAACATTCTCCGAGGAGCCAACTTTATCCTTTAATCAAGTTATGGAAAATTCATTCCTCTTCCAGCCATTTATCTTCTTTGTTTATGCCCACACCAGGTGACCTACTTCTTAACACTAAAAGTAATAACAGGGAAACAGCACATGTCTCTTCATTATTTATGGATTTAGGTACCATTTATTTTGTCTTATTGGAAATTAAATAATCAAACTCATTCATTCTAATTAAAGCTAGCATGTGCTAATTATCTAGTAGTCCTATCACACAACGCAACTCCTGCACTTACAGAAGGCAATGCAATTTTTTGCTATTGAGCTTCAAAGAGAAAAGGGATGGAATCGCTGGGTTTTCTCTGTGTGTGGCTGATTATTTTAGATTAAAAGGCAAAAGAATGAATTAAAATTAGTGATACCTTGGGACTGTGGACTTGAATTGCCCTTTGCAAGCACATTAATTCCAAAGGAAACTTTAATATCCTCTTGAATCAAGTTTTGTCATATGTGTGAATGGATCTGGAACTCAGACATAGCCTCTGGGGTTTAAAAAACATAATGGAAGGCCAATTTTCCCACCCTTCCACCAAATTTGATATTGAAAAGCAAATGCTTTTCATTCTGCAAAGTCTCAGAAAGAGAACTTTCCCCCAGCCCTACTCCCTAAGAACAAGAACAAAATGGAGACACTAGCATTTGAACCCAGGACCCCCTCCATGCAAAGCATGGGCTCTGCTACTAATTTTGGGGCCCTCCTTGAGCTCAAACCACACTGGAAAATGTTGCACCCCTTTAATTGGTTTCTTCTCAGTGGAGCAGGTGCATTTTGCCTCATGATAGGGGTGTCTCCCATTGCTAGGGTGGCCACTTCTGTCTCACCCAAAAAGAGAGCAAAAGAGGGCATTTTGCATATATATGAATTTATATAAATAGATTCAAATTTAGAAATAATGATTTTAGTTTATATAGCAATACTGTACATCTAAGCTTGCCATATTCTCAATCCACAAAACCGGGACAATTTTTTTTTTAGCTAGATTTTTTTAAACAACTGAGCAATATGTAAAGGTCTAGGGAAAGACAGAAAGCTATCTAACAGCGGCAATCCTATGTGTTTCTACTCAGAAATAAATCCTATTGAGTTAAATAGGACTTATTCCCAGATAAGTGTGTATAGGATTGCATCCTAAATTATTTAAGCATCTGCAAATAAATAATAGGCAAAGAACAGTTTAAGCAATCAAACAAAAGGCACATTTTCATTATTTTTTAACATCCTACTCATTCTTTCTTCTTCTTTTTAACTTCATTGCATGACATAGCATTAGAAATGAGTTCTGAGTCTGAGTGCATCATCACACAGGGGGAAATTGCATTTGCTTACCATCGCTTCTCCGCCCATGCATTTGTCCCTCATTACATTCTCTTTTGAAAGAGGAAATAAACAACTTGCATGTGACCCATTCAGTGGACTGTTTTGATCACGCTGCTTCTCCTGCACACAGCAGGAGATAGTGGCAACTTTCATCTTTAAAAATGAGTCAGACTTTCTGGGGTGTTTTTTTGTCACGCAAAGAAGCCTAGAAGGGGCGGGAGGTGTACAGGAGGGCGTAAGAGGGACCCGCAAAAATCCGTGAATGCCCAATAATGAGCATGCAATAAAACACTCATCTGATGGAGCTGTAAGGTTTGGTACATCCTGGCCCAAATTCAGCTAAGAACGTTATCAATAACAATTGCTAATTAGTAATACAGGTAAATGAAAAAAGTGACTGACAACTGCCTTAGGGCACAATCACATGCATGTTTAGACAGGAAAAAGGCCTACGACTCCCAGATGCCCCGCTCAGCCATGGCTGGGAGTTGTAGGCCTTTTTTCTATTCTATCTAAATGTGCATAGGATCATGCCTTTTGTGAAGGTAATCAGTGCATCACCAGCACCAACTTTAGGGCTGGGGAGGGGGGGTTGCTGCGGTCTATAGAAATACGATCTCCCTCTCTAGGCTTCCTGTTCATTCGAGTGCTGGTCTTGAGTGTCTGTACTTTGTGTCGGGTACTCGAGACAGATTAGGGATTCTGCTGGTGTACCGTCCACCCCACTGCCCAACAGTCTCCCTGCCTGAGCTGACGTAGGTGGTCTCAGACCTGGTGTTGAGGACGCCCAGGATGGTGGTCCTGGGGGTCCTCAACACACAGTTGACCTGGTCTTCTCAACTGAACAGGAAGATGGTGATCTGAAAGTGGGGAAACTAACAACTACCCCCTTGTCATAGTTGGATCACTTTCTATTGAGGTTTAGGCTCTCAGCGTCCTTTCCCCTCTGCAAGGGTGGGGGGCCTATTAAAATGGTCCGCCCCCAGAGGCTAATGGACTGCAATGGATTCCAGAGGGGTCTGGGGGATTTTCCTGCTGGCATGACCGGTGCTCCTGTCGAAGCCCAGGTTGCTCTGTGGAATGCAGAGATGACTTGGGCGGTTGACACGATCGCGCCCAAGCGCCCTCTCCATCTGAGCAGAGCTCGGCCAGCTCCATGGTATACACCTAAGCTGAGGGCAATGAAGCAAGAGGGGAGACAGCTAGAACACAGGTGGAGGAAAACTTGTGCTGAGTCTGATCGGACACAGGCTATAGCTCACTGTCAAGCCTATTCTGTGGCTTTGAGGGTGGCGAAAAGACAATTATTTTCCACCAGCATTGCATCTTCACAGTGTCATCCGACGGAGCTTTTCCGGGTGGTTCGTGGCCTGTTACATTCTGGGCCAGGGCGAGAGATAGTGGAACCCTCGGTGGCATGCTGTGACGAGTTTGCACGGCACTTTGAAGATAAAGTCGCTCAGATTCGTCTTGAATTGGACACCATGCTTAATGCAGCTCCGCTAGTAGAGGCGATCAGAGCACCTCTGGTCCAGTTTTATTGGATGAGTTTCAGCTATTGAGGCCTGAGGATGTGGACAAGGTGCATGGCCAAGTCCAGTCGACCACTTGTGAGCTTGACCCTTGCCCTTCGTGGCCAATTGCATCAAATAAGGAGGGGACCGCTGGCTGGGTCCAGGAGGTTGTAAATGCCACCTTGAGAGAGGGAGTGGTGCCAGCCTCTTTAAAAGAGGCGGTAATCAGACCACACCTGAAAAAGCCTACCCTGGACCCGGAAGATGCTAACAACTATAGGCCGGTGGCGAACATCCCTTTCCTGGGCAAGGTGCTTGAGCGGGTGGTTGCAGGACAACTCCAGGCACTCATGAATGAAATGGATTATCTAGATCCTTTTCAATTGGGTTTTAGGCCCAGCTTTGGAACAGAAAGCTTTGGTCGCCCTGTGGGATGACCTTTACTGGGAGAGGGACAGGGGGAGTGCTACCCTGCTGTTTCTCTTGGACCTCTCAGTAGCTTTCGATACCATCGACCATGGTATCCTTCTGGGTACATTGTCTGGGCTGGGAGTTGGAGACACGGCACTGCAGTGGTTCCACTCCTACTTGGATGGCCGATTCCAGAAGGTGGTGCTGGGTGAATACTGCTCTCTGCCGTGGCACTTAAGCCATGGGGTTCCACAGGGCTCTATTTTATCCCCTATGCTGTTTAACATATACATGAAGCCGCGGGGAGAGGTTATCCAGAGATGTAGGCTGAGATGTCATCAATATGCGGATGACAGGTTATCTGAAGGAACGCCTCCTCCCATATGTAACTGCCTGGACCCTAAGATCATCTACAGGGGTCCTTCTCCATGAGCCCCTGCCAAAAGAAGTGAGGCAGGTGGCCACCAGGAGGAGGGCTTTCTCTGCTGTGGCACCCCAGCTGTGGAATGAGCTCCCCAGAGAGGTTCTCCTGGTGCCTACTTTGCATTCCTTTCACCGTCAGGTGAAGACCTTTTTATTCTCCCAGCATTTTAACAGCTAAATTAACCCAATTTTAACCCTTGCTGTTGTAAATTTGTATTTTAATCTGAATGAAATAATCTCTGCTGTTTGGTTTTATCCTGGTTGTGTTTTCTATATTGTATGTTATTTTGTGTTTTTAGATTGTCGCTTGTTTTATATTTCTTAAAATGATTTCATGGTTTTAATTTTTGTGAACCACCCAGAGAGCTTCGGCTAAAGGGTGGTATAAAAATGCAATAAATAAATATATATAAAAATAAATAATAGTAAATTTCCTAGTCATTTAAAGTGAATCAGGATTTCACCCTTTTCATTCCAAACAATGCAAAGTGAAATGCAGTGGTGTTTGTAGCTTACCAGCAACAATAATTGAATGGTAAAACAATAGGAAGTATAATTAGAATAAAAGTCACCATTTAAATAGCAGTACTGTGAAAAAAGACCATCATTAGTATGGAAATAGTCTAGTTAAACTGACAATTTTAGTATTGTTAGTGATTTTGTTGCACCCTGTGGTGATCACCTCACTCTTTCTAATTTCTACCTTTCAGTTAAAATATCTGGTTTTTTAAGGTTTCAGTTCAGTCATGCTTTCTATTATTTCAAGAATATATGGATGGGTGGGTGTAAACTCACTGGCCCTTAAGACCCCGTTTCCCCTTCTTTCGCCCCATTCTTTACTCCACAGCAAATCAGTACTTTCCCTAGGCCAATCCATGAGTTTCTGTTGCAACTAGAAAACTCTGGCCATTTCTACACCAGCCATTTTCTCTGGGATAGCCCCTGGGTCATCCCTGTGAGTCCAAATGACGCACAGGGATTCCTGGGGGTGGGGGGAGCAGCCATAGGATTTGCCAGGGATAAAGGATCCCTGGAAAATCCCGATTTTACCATGGTTCCTGGAAGTTCCCGGGACTGCGGGAGATGTGGGTGCCCATCCTGGATGCTGCTGTGCTTACTTGCAAGTAAGCGTGGCAGCAGAAATAGGCATGGAGCTGCACCACGCAGCTCAGTGCCCATAGGGGAGAGGGGGGCAAGTTCACCATCCCCAGGATGGCGGAGGGAGGGTGGGGGCCTGATTTCAGGTGGGGGGTATTTAAAAAACCTTAATCTTCGGCGAAGAGCAAGTGCAGTCTTCGCGGATCTTCAAGCAAAAAAAAAGTGCCCGTGACTTGTGACAGCCTGGGAGGAAGCTGGGTCGTCACGCTTTCTGATATGTATAGAGAGCAACGATCCCGGAAGCAGGTACTTCTGGGATTTCCGCCCCTCCCTCCCTCCCTCCCTCCCTCTACACCCCTATGGTGTAGAAAGGGCCCAAGTCAAGAGGAGTCACCTTATTTGCCTGACCAATGCTGTTGTTTCCTTTTTGTAGGCATAACTACAGTTGTACACTATAGAGTTAGTATGGTGTAGTGGTTAGAGTGTTGGACTGGGACTCAGGAGATCTGGGTTCTGGTCCCCACTTGGGACATGAAGCTCACTGGGTGACTTGGGCCAATCATGGGCTCTCAGCCTAACCTACCTTACAGGGTTGTTGTGATGATAACATGGAGAGAAAGAGAGCCACGTAGTTAACCTCATAATAGGAAAAAATGCAAGATAACGACAACAACAACAACAACAACTGCATTGTGTGGGACTGAACCACTTATTTATTTCACTTTATTTCCATCTAGTACATGTATGGACAATAACAAGGCTATCCTCAATAATAAGGATAAACTGAAATCCCCCTCCCCATTTCTCTGCTCATCCTTGAAATGTGTAGGTGTTGAAATTGGGAGCAGGATGTTTCAAGTATGGGGTAACTTGGGCTACCTCCACAAGAGAGGTTTAATGCTCTTTGAAGGCTCATTATAAATTTTACCTCCACACCAGCGGAGCGCAAAACGGGCGTAGAGGCGCGTTATCTCCCGGATTATGCGCATTATCGAATGCGTGTTAAATAGCGACTTTTATTTTGCTCCGGCCGTTAAAGCGCATTTTTGCAGTGTGAACAAGCGATTATGCGCGTTAACTTCTTGTAAAGCGCTTTTTGGACATCAATTAATGCGCTTCGCTGCCTCTCGCCGCCTCCCGTGCAGAGGGATTAGGAGTAAATGCACCTCCGCGATAATGCGCATAATCCCCGAACCGGGCGCAAAAGCGCATCCTTGTGGAGGGGGCCGAACGCAGCTGTGGGAGCAGGAAATGTGTCAGTACTACTCTCAGCCACCACCATTTCCTCCTCCTAGAAGTATTCTCAGAATGATGCTCTGTGATGCTGATATTCTTCTGAGAGGACTTCTGTTTGAGTGGGGTGGGGTGGGGGATGGTAGTTGCCAACTGCTGAGAGGAGCAGAAGCATAAACGACCCCCCCCCCCACACACACACAGGCAGCAGCAAAAAAGGACCCAGCATTTTAAGCTAAATGTTTCAGCTCCAGTGTGCCTTACAACTATATGAAGCACCTAGTGAACATCATGACTTGAGTAGGAATTTGAACTCTAGCTCTCCCCATTCCTAAGCTGATTATCTACTACCTCACACTCTCCTACAGATTCATAGCTCCCATTCCCGGTCTCAGTTCACTCTTCCACGCTATTTAACAAAGGATCAGAGGAACACTTGGTCATGGAACTGACCAGAGGAGAAGAAATTTAATTCTAAATGGTGTCACCCAGGACCTATCTAAATAGATTAAATATATATTTAAGTGGAAAATTGCCAAGGAAGTCCAACACAGTCACATTTGTCTTCAAAAAAAGGAAACTTCTCTAAAATGGGGGAACTGGTAAAAAGGAAGTTGAAAGGGGGAGTCAAGGTGGTTAATTCTTTCCAAAATCCTTGGAGGTTACTAAAACCAAAATAACAGAAGCTTAACAAGGGGCTGTTTTGACATTGTCTTCGCTCCAGGGTGGCTCTGAATCCACACTGCATCACTTATATGACACAGCTGCATATAAGTGATGCAGATTCAAAGCCATCCTGGGGCAAAGAGGCAAAGATGTGTGGCTGAAACGTTGGGGACTTACTCCAACTTTTCCAGCCAGAGCAAGGTAATGTACATTAGGGCAAAATAATAATAATCCCATTTAAGTTGATGGGATCAGAGTTTGTCTGATCGAGAAAGAGATCTTGGTGTTGTGTTGGACAGCTCAATGAAAATGTTGACCCAGTGTGCAGCTGCTTGAAAAAAGGCAAATTCCATGTTGGTATAATTAGGAAAAGGAATTGAAAATAAAACTGCCAATATCATACTGCCCTTGTATAAATCGATGATGTGGCCATACTTGGAATACTGATACAGTTCTGATCACCACACCAAAGTAAACATTGTAGAGTTGGGAAAAGGGCAAAAAAGGGCAACTAGATTGATCAAGACAGGGGAGCAAGTCCTCTATGAAGAAAGGTTACAACATCAGGGACTGTTCAGCTTATAGAAAACGTGAGTGAGGGGAGACATGATAGAGGTCTACAACATTATGCAGGGTGTGAAGAAAGTGGATAGGAAGGCATTTCTCTCTCACATGCACACATAATATTAGAATACAGTGTCACCCCATAAAGCTGATTGGTGAGCTATTCAGGACAGATAAAAGGAAGGACTTCTTCACACAGCACATAGTTAAACTGTGGAATTTGCCACCACATTATGTAGTGATGGCCACCAATTTGGCTAGCTTTAAAAGGGTATTAGACAAATTAATGGTGGATATAAGGGTATTGATGGCTATTAGTCCTGCTGGCTATATGCTATTTCCAGAATGAGAGGCAGTATGCCTATGTATACCAGTTGCTGGGGAACATGAGTGGGAGGGGGCTAGTATACTCATGTCCTGCTTGTGGGCTTCCCATAGGCAGCTGGTTGGCCACTGTATGAACAAAATGCTGGCCTAGATGGATCCTTCGTCTGATCCAGCACAGCTCTTCTTATATTCTTACGAATAGAGACCTGGTGTTGCCCACTGTACATGGATGTTGTCTACGCATTAGGGTATCCATGTGTCCTCTTTTACAGAGAACAGTCCTATATTTTAAGGGGTGCCAAAGAGCCAACTTCTGTTTAAAGGTATTCTCTATTTGAAGGCTTGTCCTGTCCCATGCTGGTTTAAAGACAACAAGAAAAACTATTGCCCATTAACAGTTAGCACCTGGACAGCAGATTGGGCAAACCACATAGGTCTCTGGGTCACAGTCTTCTTTGCTATAGTGAGATGTGCTGGATGCAAATGTTTTAATAAATTAATAAATTTCCACTTGAATTACAATCATTATTTCCAAATTTGCATCTATGCACATAAATTAGCATATGCAAATTTCATGCAAACTGGTGTCCTCTTATGTTCTCTCTTTTGGCGATACATACATGGCTACCCTACTATGTATGTGTTTCCAAAGAGAGCTATTAACTGTAACTAACTGTAACTTGAGAGCCAGTGTGGTGTAGTGACTAGAGTGTTGGACTGGGAATTGGGAGATCTGGTTTTCTAGTCTCCACTTGGCCATGGAAGCTCACTGAGTGACATTGAGCCAGTCACAGATTGTCAGCCCAGCTCAACCTCATTGGGTTGTTATTGTGAGGATAAAATGGAGATGAGGAGGAGGATTATGTATGCTGCCTTGGGTTCCTTGGAGGAAAAAAGATAGGATATAAATCTAATAAATAACTAAATAACTTTAGAGGGCAATTGAAATTAAAACATATTTTTCTGAAAAAGCACACATTAACAGCTGATCAAATATTTATTGAATTGTCTGTGGCCAGACATAAAACCATGCCCACAATGCTTCTGAAGTGTGTTGCTCGTTCACTGTGATATGATATGGTTGCAAAGGCTGCAGTAAAGAACCAAGGCCTTCTTTATCCTGGACTAGCCTTGTACATGTCAGTGGGACTAAACCAGATACACAATTCAGGACTGCAGCTACCCATGGGTTCTCATGAATCATATTTCTTGAATTGCTGCCTTTAACATCGAAGCCAGGATGAACACATGTCCACATTTTTGAATCATTTTCCTGTTAAAATTCTTCTGAACACCATTTTATCCATAATGAAGACAGGATAGTCTGCAACTCTGAGACAGCTCCGTGCCATTTTCTTGTAAACCAACATGACATGCAGCCCTTGCTTCCACTGCAGCTTGATAAACATCAGTTTTAATTAAAATCACTCAGCATAGGGCTTCATCTGCCTCTCCGTGTCAGGCTGACAGAAGGGTAGGAACCTGAATGGCATCTGGAGCTGCTAAGCTGTGGCTTGGAGGGGCCATTTTTGGAGGCAGCCTTGACAACGCTTCGAACGAGAGTGGCAGGGGAAGCATTTTGCCCCTCAAACAGTTTTGCCAAAGGACGGCATCGGAAGGCAGGCTCTGTATTTGGAACTGTCATGCTCCTCTACTCAGCAGCTCCTGTTCGTTTAAATGGGGTTCCCGCCAGAGAATTTTCCAGTGGCTGCCTTATACTGAGTCGGACCATTGGTCCATCTAGCCCCATATTGTCAACACTGACTGGCAGCAATGGCTCTCCAGGTTTTCGGGCAGGAATTCTTCCATCTTTATCTGGAAATGCCAGGGATCGAACCTGGGACCGTCTGCATGTGAAGCAGATACTCTACCACTTAGCCAATGAGTCATTTCCATCACACCTACTTTTTTTCCCAGGTACGATCTGCGGTTTCCACTTCCGTTTCATTAGCACATCAGGTGCTGGTCCCTTTCACGTGCCTTCCTGGTATTACCATTGCATCGGCGAAATCTCTTTTCACTTGTTCACTCTTCCACCATTGCGTTCGCCCCACCCCAACCCCTTCTCCTTCCCCCTCCAGTTCATTGGTTCTTGTGGTTGATGGACATTGTGATGGGTGTGGGCGCCTTCTCCCCATCGGGTTTTGTTGTCTAGAATTTTAGTGATTGAGCGTTTCATTGGCTAGCGCCGTTTCTGCCTGTAGAGGTGTGATGATGCTCCCTTTTGCATGGGGTCTTTGCATGCCCTCCCTCCCCCTTCTCAGTTGAGTGGTTGAGCGGTTCTATGGACTGGAGTGGAATCACCTCCTCCCTCCTTTATTGTCAGCAAGACCACTCTTCAATTTACGTGCCCCCAAGAATGGATGTTCTGTGACATAGTGTGAGGACTGCAATACATGGGGATGGAAGGGCGGTTTTACCATGCATGGAGAAAAAATACAGCACTTTCCCCACCCTAAAAAAAACCCCATGGAAAATGTAGGGGAAGAGGTGAGATGACTGCTGGACAGGGACGATGTCATGTGATGATCGTGGGGCAAAATGGTAAACAAGGCAGGACGAAGGTGCGATAAAATGCTGGTGTAATGGAGCTCATTGTGCTCGACCAGTGTGCATGTGTTCTACCATTGAGCTACGGCCAATGGGATATTGTGACCAGTGTCATTTATGTCCTTGCAGGGAGGGGCTGAGGAAGGGACAGGAGCAGCTGTCCTCCACCAGAGAAGGAAGTGCCCCATTATCAATTTTCTGAAAGGCTGCCAGTCTTCCGTACACTGAATAATAATACCACCAGCTTGGGCTAATTATAGTCTTATATTGGTCTCCCCTCTAATAGGAGGGGAGATTGAATGATTGAGCTATCAAAGGTGGCTTCTAAGGACGCAGTTCTATGCCCCCTGGAACAGCAGACCTCCCCCTTTCAATGGGAAGGAAATTTGGCTGTGTGTTTTTTAAGAAAAAATGGGAATAAAGGAACAGCAAATGTGTTTCTCCCTCTCTTCTGACAGGGCTTAGGGAGTGTCAGAGCACTCTGACATGGAATGCTCCGAACAAACAAACAATAGGAACGGTAATCCTGTCTTTATAGAGGGACTGAATGGAAGATTCCTTCAAGTGTGTTCTAGCTCTACGTTGCTATGATTCCACACAAACGTATTGTTTTTTATTACCCATTAGTTGAGAATGAAAAATCATTGGGTGTATCAATTTCAATATGGAATTTTAAAATAAGAAATTTTACTTGAAATTTGTCCTCCATGCTTTCCTAGTGTACATAATTGCCATAGGTAACAAAAATCCTATCAGTTTTCATGATCTAATCATACATTTGTTTAGAAATCCTAGCTCACTGGTTCAGGGGAAACATGGTTTCAGTAAATTTATTTTTAATGAAACATGTTATCTATAATAAATATATATTAAGGGGGGGTCAAATGAATCTGATTCTGAAAACACATTGAACAGAAATATTGATACAGTTTAATTTTGTTGCTTTTTAAAAAAACAACAACAACCCACTATTGAATGCTGGCTTGAATTAAATTCTATTTGTTTTAATAAAAGTGCAGTGGCCTGGGTGTACATATATTTGTTTCAGTGGCAGTGCATTGGATCCAATAAAACTATATTGGCTTCACTGCTTATGTCTCCTTTTTTGGAGAAAATGGATTGAATGGAAAAATGAAAGAGGCATGAATCAGCCAGCTCGTGGTCTCAGTTCAGCTCAAGCATCCAAATAAACACAGAGAAAATGTTTGATTACTAAATGCTGCTCATGCTACATGCTTTCCAGTGCCACAACTCTTAAAGTCTGATTAAGCTTCATATTGAGCATGCCTGGATGACCTTTATTAAGAGTTTCCCATCTCAGTTCTAATGGTGCTTCCATCCTGCAGTGGTTCTTGGTGGTCCACATAACCAAAAGAACCCTGGATAAGTGGCTCTCTGAGATTGAGGGAAGGGATGTTGCCCATCAGTTCAGATGTGAAATAATAATAATAATAATAATAATAATAATAATAATAACGATTTATTTCTTACCCGCCTCTCCGTCTAGATCGAGGCGGGGAATCAGAATTTAACATTCAGATCATATATCTAGTATCAAATATCAGCAGTTCCTGTTGCAACTACTGATGTCAGAGTATATAGGGGTAAGCTACCTGATGCTCTCCAGATATTTTGAACTACAATTCTTATAATCCTTGATTGTGCTGATCGGAGTTTAGAGAATTTGTAGTCAAAAACATCTGGAAGGTGCCAGGTTGCCTATCCAGGTGGAACTTCATCTTCATTCTGATATGAAAGTATGTCTGTGTCAAATCATCCAACATGATACTGATCACACATAACATATTAAGTCTTCAATCCCATAGTCCAGGTATGCAGAACCTCAGCCTCATTAGCCAAATTCTGACCCTCCGGGGTTCCTCAGATGACCACACCCATCTCATGTCTTGCACCCATGTCGCACTCATGTCTTGCTTGTGGGTCTCCCATCAGCAGCTGGTTGGCTACTGTGTGAACAGAGTGCTGGTCTAGATGGACCCTGGGACTGATCCAGCATGGCTTTTCTCATGTTCTTATGTTTCATTAGCACCACCCTCTTTCCCTCAACTGCCAATTGCTTGGTGTTTTCCCAGCTTTTCCATGCCCCTCCCCAATTGTAAAGATTGAAATGCCTCTCCTTAGTTACTGGCAGTAAGAGCTTTAAGCAAAAATATGATATGCTGGTATTTTGGGTATTTTAGTCCCACCCTTTTACCTTTGGCTCCTCCCCCTTTGCTTCTGCCCTGCCCACCATTGCAACTTCTCCCAAATGGAATTCAGCTCAACCGATACCCAGTTAACTGAGAGTAAGCCCAATTGAACTTAATGAGGCTTACTACTGAGTAGACATGTATAGGATTGCACTGTTAGCTGCTAAAACAATTACAGAGAAAGTAATTTGCCAGAGGACTTTGAACCTGCCCCTGTAAGGGGGCAGAAAAGAACAATAGTGTTAAAGATCCTTCCACACAGATAGAATGTACAAAGGTTGGAAAAAAATCATTTGCCTCTCAGACATCATTGAACTAATAAGCCCTGAATGTTGCACTGGGAATGCCAGAGTGTAAACACGGAGTCAAGGTTAAAAAAACAGTCAATTATGCCGCAGTAATATCATATAAATGATTTCACAGTTTGACTGTTTTATGGCAGATGGACGAACACTTGTCAGTTATCTAGCGCTGCACAAAAGTCGGATTCATTTTTTGAGCTTGTTTCTCTCATCTCTCCCTGAATATACTGCTGCAAGGCAAAATGTGCATCTGTGATTTCTCACATGCAAACGATCCCCAGCTATTTTATTATAGGAAGCTGCAAGGGCCATCTGCAATATACCCCAGGATTTTTGGCTTACGTTTCCTTAATTAAAGGGGGTGAGAAATGCATTACTTATCAGGGGATATCTATCTTTGTGTTTTTTATCTCTATCTCTGAGTCACTAGGCACTGGATTGGTTCCTAAATCGCTTAGTGCCAGGTTACCCGAACACGCATCTCCTCTCATATTTACATCCTCAGACCTTAAGCTCATCATCGGAGGCCCTTCTCCAGGAGCCCCCACCAAATGAGGGAAGGTGGGTGGCTCCAAGAGACAGGGCCTTTTCAATAGTGGCACTCCATCTGTGAAATGCCCTCCCCAGAGACACTTGCTTGGCACCTACATCATGATCTTTCCAGCCCAGTTGAAGACCATTTTATGTTCCCAGGCATTTTAGGGACTATTTTGAGTGCTTTTACATCTTTGCAGTGTTTTATCTCTGCAGCTGGTTTTACTTTTGATTTTGTTATGTGCTTCTGGGTGGTTTTACCCTGTTTTTCCCTGGTTTTTTCTATTGTCATTGTCTTTTTGTTACATTGTCTTTTATGTTTTTAATGTGTACACTGCTCAGCACAGAGCCCTGCCCACTTCTCAGCTTTAGGGTGGCCACTTACATATTGCTCCCCAAATAGGCCATGCAGCACATGAGGCCATGCAGCCCACTTCCGCCTGGCTCTCTTCACTTGGAGCCTATCTACACATGAGTTTTTTGACGTTTTATAAGGGTTATGAAAACTCTTTGGGCCACATGACGCACTCCCTATAACGTTGTATACCTGAGGTTTTTTAAAACTCACTTCAGTTATATACAGCGGTTTCACTTTTAATAAATCGTTTTAAGTAAAATAATATGTCCTTCTTTACCGTTTGGGATTCATGGGGGCAGTGCTTCCTTTACTGGTGCCCAAATGCTTAGCAGTTGATTGGTGGGGAAAAAAAAGGAAGTGGACCAGTGAACTACAACACCCACAATTCTTAGCCCTATACTCGCTAGGGAATGACAGAGGAACTAAGAAGGAAGTGTGTAACTGAACTACAACCCCCACAATGCCTTGCCCTAAATTCATTGAAAAACGAAAGAGAAAGAGACAGGGCAGAACAGTGTGTGACCGCACACACCGCTTTAAAGATGGAAGACTGTTCTCCTGTACCATGAGTACTCAGTAATGTGGCCTAAGACGTTTTAGAATGCACCTATTTGGAACGTTTTAAAATACTTTTTAAAATGTTCCAAAGGACTGTGTGGATTCCCCCTTGAAGTTCACAAGGTCAGAGAAGCCAGCTGTGCAGTCTGCTGATTAGCCACACCCTTCCCGGGAACATTTTCAATACATCTTTAAAAAATGAGTGTGTCTTTTAAAATATCCAAATCAATTAAAAACAATTAATAGATCACATAAATTTGAGAGCAGCACTAAAACAACAACAAAAAAAGGAAAACAGTCTGGCTGCAAAATGAGTGCAAAGTGAGAAGTGCAACAAGGACAACAAAATCAGTGTATGATTCGCTGATAACTATAAGCTTCATCAGGCGAGTGTTTTATTGCACACTCATTGGTGGGCACTCACAGATTTTTGCGGGTCCCTCTCAAGACGATGTCTGCCTCCCATGCGCCTTCTAACCTTCTTCGTGCGACACAAAAACACCCCAGTAAGTCCGACTGATTTTTTTGAGTCGGAAGTTGCCGCTGTCTCCTGCTGTGTACAGGAGAAGCAGCAAGATCAAAGCAGTTCACTGAATGGGCCATGTGCACGTTGATGACTTCCTCTTTTGGAAGAGGAAGGAATGAGGGACAAATGCACAGAAGAAGACAAATGCGGGGAAACAACAGTAAGCGAACGCAATTCCTCCCCCCCCCCCATGATAACACTCAAGTCTCTCAAAAGTATTGTGAAGGTTGCCTGAAAAAGCACAGCAAGTTCTCTTTGTATGCTCTCTGCCTTCTATCTGATATTTCTCAGATATGTTGGAATTAACGGTTAGATTGTGGAATTTAAAACCTTCTGCCTTTCTAAGGAAATCACTTTGTGGTCACCTTACCAGATTTCAAAGAAAGAAAGAAAGCTAGATATTCACAATACTTAGCAAGGGAAGAGGGAGGCACCAGTTAGGTGAGATGGGGACAAGTAAAAAGAGCCTTGTGGAGTGCCAAGTTGACCAAGAAAGACAAGGGCAGGGCTTTTGTTTTTGTTTTGCTTTTTTATCTAACAGTACATGCGAACAGCTGTAAATAATATTTGGAAGTGGAAAACCCTGCCTGAGTATAAAAAGTTTGAAAAGATGATCCTCAAGGTTCTACTAGCTTCTAGTCCTGTGATTCGAAATTTATATATAAGCACTGACATTCCTTCCCCTCTCTGACCATTACAAATTGGGCTTTTAAAACAAAGCTATCCTCCCCCCACATCAGAAGATAGCTTAATTTTATTCCAAGTCCATCAAGATCTGATGCGTCCCACACCTATGAGCACTACAATGCCTGCATCTGAACCCCCCATAGCTTGCACAGTTACCCATATGCCCATTGCTTGCCTTTATATTGAAAATGAATATTACAATTCTGCAGGGTCATATTCTGAATCAGGAGTTACTAATGCTGCTCATTACAATGGACTCAATAAAAATAAAAATTGAATGAGTCAGGGATGCCCATCACGCATTCCCATCCAGGGGGAGACAATGTGGTTGGTGCCTGTCATGCCCAATCCTGATATAGGTGGGGTAGTTTAGCTTGTTGGGCTCAGACCCTACCTTTCCCTTGTATTCAATCTTTTGTTCTTTGACATGCCTCCCATGATAGCCATTTTGTGGTGGTGCCCAGAACAGTTTCTCAAATTCCCAAATGTGCCCATGGCTCAAACAATTGATTACCCCTGCCCCAGTCAGTGTACTTGCATGTAAGTGGATTTGATTCCATTGAAGTAAATGGGATTTTATTTTAATGTCAGTTGAATGGGGATGTGGATCAGGTTGTGAGCTGAATATATGGCCATATTTGCAGATATGTGTGGTCTTTACCATTGCAGTTCAATGCACCCTGCCCTTGGATGCACACCTGTGAATCTGCCTAGTCGAACCATGCATGTTGAAAAATTAACTTTTCTTTACCATTAAAAGTATATCTCCTTTACTGTGGCAAGGCTGTTACTCCTTTGAATTGACATGAAGCACACTTATTTCCATTCTTCCTGCTTGCATTTGTCACTGAGAAAATTCAATCCCCTGCCATGTCATTGCTATAATAATCTCAGAATTCTGGGCACCAGTCAGATTATGACAGTCTCACAGAACAAACAGCACATTCATCTTGGACAGGTTTTGCTTTAGAGGAATGTCTTTATTTGCAGTTGATGTGTTCTGCTCGACTGCTGACACATTGACTTCCAATTGTTCTTTGCTCTTGTGCAGGTTGGGCCTGCATGCATTATAAATACAGACAAGCAAGGCAATTTACGGACGCCACAGTTGCACTTCGGCTTGGTAGCAAATATGACTGTAAGGACAGTGCACACAAAAAGGTTTTAATTGATCTCTACTAAAAAATAAAAATAGGTGAGTGTGTACATATAAATTTATGTTTCAAATGATGGATATAGATATCTGTTTAAATATGGTAAGCAATATATATATCCGATAAACAGATAAATAAATAAGCAGTGCACACTAACCTCAAAATTTGACTCATAGCCAAATTCAGCACTTCAGAAAATGGCCTGATTCTGCTCAGACCAATTCAGAGGCCATCAGCTTTGCCTCATGTACCAAATCCAAGTCAAGATTCAGAAAACCGAGGTTTCATGCTTCCCAGTCTCTATCATGGAAAATAATAATAATAATAATAATAATAATAATAATAGAAGGATTCCTAATAGCTATACAGGATCAAGTTATAGCAACCAAGAACTACCAAAAATAATTATAAAAGATAACAGTGTAACAACAGACCTATACAGGAAATGCCATCAATTCCAAGAAACAATAGACTATATAACAGGAGGAAGTAAAATTCTGGCAGAAATGGACTACACGAACAGACACAATACAGCTGCAAAAATAATTCACCAACAACTGGCCATCAAATGCAACCTTATCAAACAACTTACACCATACTATACACATTCACCCGAAACAATATTGGAAAATGCAGATAATAAAATATCCTGGGACAAAACAATACCTTGCAACTGACCAGGCATAACATTCATAGACAAAAAAGAAAAACACACGTACCTCATCGACATAGCAATACTCAATGACAAAAATAACCCTAACCCATGGAAGTCAACAAACAATGGCAACAGGAAAAGGTCACAATTATTCCATTAGTCACATCAGTCACCGGCATCACATTAAAAAATATACAGAAAACCTACAGAAACTGGGCCTACCAGAATACATCCATAGCAACATCCAGAAAGCAGTCATAATTAAAACATGCTCAATCGCCAGGAAATTCCTGAATCAATAAAAGACAGCATGACTTGGCAAAGCCCATCACATCCATCTAGAAAAACTTCCACAAGCGAGAAAGAAATAATAATAATAATAATAATAATAATAATAATAATAATAGTAATAATAATAATGCTTTACCTTTTTTCTGTTTGCCAGTAGTGGATGAGGTTTGCAGGCATAGTAGCCCCTTAGGAGGGGATTATGATGGTTAAATTTCAGAAAAAGAAGTGCAATGGGTTTTGTGATATGCACTTTGATTTTTGATTTTTTAAAGTGAACTACTGCTAACTTTTTTTATTTCTGGGGGAAATTAGATAAAATTTGCAAGGATCATTGCCCCTTATGAGGGTATCAAATTTGTCAAATTGCAGGTGAATAGGAAGTTTTGTGCAAGAGTAACCTATTGTGCAAGATGCTTATCCCCCCAAAAGAGTGCAGTTTTCCCGCTATGTCCCTTGTGGACCATTCTTCTGAAAATAACAGACAGCATAAAGGTGTCCTTAAGTAAATAAATAAATAAATAAATAAATATTTTTTTTTTCCTGAAAGGAGAGGTGCAGGGGTTTATGTGAAAGGGAAGTCCTCAAATTGGGAGGTGTGTGTGTGTGTGGGGGGGGGGGGGAATGATTTGCTTCACCTACCCTGTCCCCATAGATTTTGAAGCAATTTGTATGAAAACAGCATACATCATAGAGGTGTCTCTAATAGAAACCCTGGTCCTCAAGTAGGAATTCTGCTCATGCTTACCATGTCTTTGGACATCAGGAGATTTAAAGCACATGAATTGTTCTCCAGCTCAGAATCCGGCAACTCCATCTGCATAGGATGGGGAACACACAAGCACATAATATTGACTACTGATTATGTCAGTTACATTCATTGTAAATCTTCATAGATGTTACATATTTCCCACAGGATCATGGGTTCAGCACTACTATGTGCTTTGATGATGATGGATCAAACATGTGGAAAAGGTCCATAGAGCAACAAGGGATAACATGGACTTGGAGAACCATATATCAACATCGTACTTTGGGCGATGTAATCTTCATGTTGGCTCCACAGTTGCCCTTAGGAACAACTGTACACACATTTATAGGATTGGGAAATCCTCCTGTGCAAGAACCATCAAGATGAACCGGAGCTGAGCAAGAACATAATGGAGTTTGAAAAGAATAACATTCTGTTGGATGTATGTGCCTAATTTCTACATTGTAGAAGAGCAGTCAGAGCATACTGAAGGCAATGGATGTGTATATTGGATTCTCACAAAACTCTCTATAAATTGCCAGAAGACCAAAAGTACAAACTTAACTATATTTTGAACAAGTATGTTATATATTCAAAGATTGTGAATGAAGACTGTAATTAATTCACTAAATCCAGTTGCAATCCTCTACCCATTTACCTGGGAGCAAACCCCATGAATGCAATAGGACTTACTTCTGAGTAGACATGTATAAGATTGAACTGTTAGTGACTAAGGGCTAATTTATACCTATAGCCCTTTCGCAATAGAGATGGGATGATTGCAATGGTTCCCTGCTTCCGCAATCTCTGCTCACAGGGCACATGTGAGGGAAGTTTCCCGCAATGACAGGAGTGCTGTTACGGGAGGACATGTGTCCCCTGATGGCACTTCCACACGTGGATCGAGAGAAGTGGGTGGGGCTAGGCAGATGATGCGGCTACTGGGCTTTTTTATGAATCAGGAGGGATGCGCACGAATGCAAAATCACAGCTACACATGGGGTGGATAGGAGGTCTAACGAATATGCGATGCTGTGCAGAGATGTGTTTGTGTTAAAAACACACACACTCATGATCGGCGCCAAACCATGCCAATAACCAATCAAAAATGTGCTGAAAATGGCGGATGGATCCACTCCCGCACACCTCCAAAACTGCTGGACACGCCCCTGAGAGCGGATTTGCAGTTCACCGAGCTGGGAACTCGTGCCTAACAGCAACAGCTTCGTGAAAGGGGGCACACCAGCCGTGGACTTTGGGATTGTAGTGAGAGAGCCAAAAAAAAGTGACAAAAGCAGTCAGCAATATTCCTGAATAAATGAGGGGTTGACCCAAGATTGCAGCAGGACGACTTTGATATTATCCTGGAATAAACGGCTGGTGTAAACATGGCCTAAGTAAGAGAGTAAGTTTATTTAATTTATTTTAAATGCTTTTTAGCCTGCCTTTAAGGGTAGAGCCCAAGTGAAGTTAGATGTTAGTGGTAATGGTGATGGTGGTGGTTTTGAGCATTAAAATAGGGACCAAATAGGCTTTAGTGAATGCTATAGGTCCCCAAAAGATGATATGAATCAATCCAGGTAAAAATACTTCCAACATTTCTCTTTCCACAAAATATTTGCTTTCCCCTGCACAATTCTGTTTGCCAAGGGCACAGTTTGATCTGTAATTAATTACCCTTGTGCCAGGACTCCGGAGAGTGTTTTGGGAGCCCCTGATCCCTGCTGTGTTAAGCGGCATGGCATATAAATACTCTAATTGCAGAGAACACAATGAAGAGAAATGATCCCAGCAGCGACAAATGAAGAATTTTGTTCCTCATTAGGTAATTGTGGGCCCAAGGCACCCGTATAGTTTCGCCATCACAGCTTGCAGACACGCACTTACTTAGGTTGCATGGGTCGGGATGTCACACAAGCAGGAGTTAAAGTGTGAGAATACAAATGACTGGATGGATTATGGGATTAATGACAAAAGGGTCAAGTGAGACGTACTGAGAAAGTGACAAGGGAATAATAGCAGTTGAAAATAAATGACAAGATATAAGATGCTGGTGTGTGGTTACATGGACACAGCCAGGACAAAAACCATGGGATGGATCCAGGTTCAGTCACACTTAGAATAAGTCCTCTTTGTAATGATGGAAGAGTCAGAGATGCATGAATGAAATCCATGAACTGCTAACTTCCCCCTCCCTTCATAAGATTGACCTTTTCGACATGTGAGTCTTTTGACCATTTTGTTCAACTGATTTCCTGCATGCAAATGGGTGATTCAGATAATTCACCCAAATCTAAAAAGCAGTTTTATACAAGGGCTTGAATCCAGGGTTTGCCTTCTGTGGATGGATGGCTTTGTTCAAGGAAGGTGCCTCTGCCCAATTTTAGGGAACACCCCTCCCCTCCATACCACAACTCACCCCATTTATCAGGGTTCCCTGACTTTCTGTGTAGCATTTTTGAGTGGCTGCTGGTGGGGTGGAGGGGGAGCAGAACTCCACTTCTCCTAGCCTAATTCCACACGTTTAAACCTGGATCTAACAAAAATCACATTTATTTATTTATTTATTTATCATTAATATTTCTGTAGCACCTTATCTGCTAAAAAGTCATCAAGGCTATGTACAACAATGTAAAACAATAAAACTTTTAAAAATAAATAGAGAAAGAAGAACATTAAAAACAGTAAAACCATGGAAACCTCAATTTTGAAAGGCCAACTTGAAAAGATGAGTCTTTGTACCCTTTTTAAAGGCTAAGAGAGTGGGGTCAATCTTAGTTCTTGAGGGACCACATTCCATAGATTGGGGACAACACAGGAAAAAGCTTTTTCATGCATGCCCCACAAACTGGCTTCTGCAGGTAATATCTTGAATGGTAGAATATGACTTAAATGGTAGAATACAACATTGTGATTCATGATCATAATGAAGGACCTGATTGGCACAACCATAAAACAATGTGATGTGGAGTGGTGGTGGGAGCAACTGGAAAGGTTTTAAGGGTGAACAAAATCTAGCAGAGGAAGGCACAAGGACAAATAGTAGGCAGGGCTGGCGCTCCCATGAGGAGCAAGGCATTGTTGGTAAGGATGTGGCCATGAGGCGATATGAATCTCCCACCTCAGATGAAGCATTGGGAAAGGTAGCCAACTGCACTCTTCCTACCAGGAGCCTCACCCTCCCTACGACCACTGCTTTGCCCACAATGCCTTGCTCTGAGGAGGGACTGCTCCTCAAGGCAAGATATTTGGGGGCAATCCGGGGATGGACGGGAGCCGTGGCAATGGGGGAGAGTGGCAGTAGCAATAGGGGAGCAGTGATGTGCATCTTCCCACCTCGAGCAGCGAAACATCTTGCGCAGCCAGACATGAAATGGATAGGTGTAATCACAAAATATATGTGGTGGACTGTGCAGTACAATTCATACAAAACTGGAAAGAGTGATGGCAGAAAACAAGAAAGTCTGATTCAGGCAAGGTGGACTTGGGGCTTAATCACATGGGAGAAATTGCATTTGCCAACCATCGCTTCTCTGCCCACGTGTTTGTCCCTCATTACTTCCTCTTTTGAAAGAAGAAGTAAACAACTTGCATGTGGCCCATTGAGTGGGCCATTTCGATCATGCTGTTTCTCCTGCACATAGCAGGAGATAGCAGCAACTTCAGTCGTAAACATAAGTCAGATTTACTGGGGGGGAGGTTGTCACGCAAAGAAGGCTAGAAGGGGCAGGAGGCAGATGACATTGTGAGAGGGACCCGCGAAAATCCGTGAGTGCCCAGTAGGAGTATGCAATAAAATGCTCATCTGATGGAGCTCTAAAATGAGGAGGAGGGAAGTGAAGCAAAAAGGAACTGTGTACGCAGCTGCTGGATTTTATATATTCGAAATGGGGGAGCAGCCATTGTGTTTCTTTGTCCCTGTAATCCAAACTCTAACCTGAACCCTGCATAGCGCTTGGCAGAGTCTAATCAGATTAAGGCTGCAATCCTGTACACACTTACCTTGGACTAAGCCCCTTTGTGCTTAATGGAACATATGTCTGAGCAAATCTGTGGTCTCCTCCTACGTTCCATCCTAAAATTGTGACCACATGCAGGCTACAATTTCAAGCCATTCCACCCACCCCCACCCTCCTGGTTTAGCATCCAACTTGATGATTAGCTCTGCAGGACTCAAAAGCTTGCTCACTGTTTTGGGATGTTTTGGTTGATGATAAAGATAATGCCTGATAGTGGATTTGGATTTTTTCTTAAGGACCTACATGGCTTCCTTTGCTTTTGTGTGTGTGTACTTGTGGAATCCAATAGTAATCAAGGGCACATATTTAATAGTACTTTTAGCTAGCATTAGCACCAGGGCCCATAAATCCCAATAATTTTATGTCTAAGGAAATTGAACATGAAAATATGCGATGGACTGGCAAAGTCAATTTATCTTTTTATCACCAAAAAAGATTTCATGTTTCACCTACAGTTTTCATGTAAGTGATTCACATTTCACCAGAGGAGCAGGAGGGAAGTTGGGATCGCCTTCCAACACAACTCATCGTTGTATCTGGTTTTGTATTTGCCAGTGTCGTAAGCTGCTGCCGAACAAAATATTATCTCTCACTGTCCTTTCAAGAGATGTTATTTAGCCAAGTGAAAAATGACAGTCCTGCGAACGAGTGCATGTTAAAATGTCAACAAGAAAAAGATAAGTTTCTGAAGCGTGGCAACAGAAGAGCTGTTGCATTTAGCAAAATATTTCAAATCATTTTTGGAACCTTCACTGCAGCTCAAAAGGTTAGGCCTGCTCCCTTTTCTAACTTTAATAAATCGTTCTCTAGTCTACTCTATTACGAGCTCCATTTAAATCAATAGAATTCATTTTTATAAAAACCAGGTCAAACTATGCAAAGTAAATGATAGGGTCGCATCTTTCCTTTGCTGCTTTCCCCTCCAAGGCTTTTCTGAGGACCATTTCTGGCTCTTGTTAATGCAAAGTTCAAAACAGCTGTTGCAATAATATTTGCAACCCTTATGTAATAATTGTGTATGGGGGGGAGTTCAGTGATGACAACCCTAGTGCCTCCATTTTGATAAGAATAGGGGGTGTCTTCACGGTATCAGGTTGGCGTCGTGTCCCTTGGAAACCCCGCGGCTTCTCTCCTCTGGGGTAACGTTGGGTAATTCCGATGCCGAGGAGGGAGTGTGGGTTTTCTGGGCAACCATCCAGGGACCAGAGCTGCCCCACCCTCTTCCTGGTGGAAGGCAACCAATAACAGGTTGCCTTCCACCATGCACCGCCTGGCCACATTTCCGCTGCGACTCTGGAGTGAGGCTTTGGTGCTGTCTTGACGCCATCTTATGCATCCTTGCCTCGATCCAGAGAAAAAAGTAGGGGTAAGTCCCCAATTTCTTTTCTCCACAGCTTTGGCAGAAAGCCCCAGGGTGGGTGTGCGATTGCAGTGGCTTCATATTATCGATGGCTTTCCAAGCATTTAGACAGCCCCTAGAACACCAAGAATCTTTTGGTCATTGCACACCTCTAGTATTGAGCACATAGCTTTTTTTACTGTCTGATCTGCTGTACCTTTCCCTCCTTCCATATTGTAAATAAATAAATGGTTACAAGTAGGAAGGTATGGATTTTATTAAATCCCTTCCTCTTGTATTTCATGGATTGTGAGGCATCTTTTGTTCCATTGTCCTCTCATCGACAGATTTTTCTTTTAAGGTATGTATGAGAATTTCATTCCTGTTTGCAAATGCGCATTTGCGCATATTAGCATAAGTATGCATTTGTGCAAATCTCCCCCAAAAGTAAAAAAAAACCACCCTGGTCCGCGTGGTCCGCTGTGGAATCCACAGCCTGGATTCCTAGAAATCCAAACTCATTTGAATCTGTAGTGGATATCTTTGACATCCTTAGTTACCAGTTACGGGTTGGGTCCATGGTCTGCCTTCTGCGAGAGGAAGGGACTTTTTGTGAGAGGAGGGGTTTCGCTCATATAAGTTTTGGGGACCCCCCTCACCCCCACACCACAGCTTACCACATTCAGCATGGTGTTCTCCTGACTCTGAGCTTTTCCATACAAGGCTATTAATTGGCTGTTAATCTGCTGTATCTATATTTGCTTTTGTTGCAGAATTGAGTTCTAAGCACTACACAGGGAGCATTTTCTTTCCTGCTTTTCTGCTACATAACCTCTAGATGGCACTGCAGTGTGGTGGAATAGCACTGATATACAAGTTTTAAAAAAGTATTTTCTTTTGGTTTTACAATTAAATACCACACTGCCCTGCTTAAAACAACTCACTGAAACTGCTCTTTAGATACAGAAGTGAAACCGGTGGGTAATGATGTCATCTAAAGAACCATGAGTAGGGAATGACAGGCACATGATAAATGTAGAAAAGCCCTTAGTGTAGTATTTTCAGGGGCTGCTGTGTGAAGGAGGGGGCAGGGAACTCCATTTCCATCAGCACAGTTGATCCAGTGTAGATCTAGAGCAACACATTCTCTAGTTAGTGCTGTCATTGTGTTTCTTGTTTGTTTTAAAATTATTTCAGCTGATCTCTGATCTTTTTGAAAGCAGGATAATGGGGGAAAAGCTGTGCAGCCCAAGCTTCAACTTTAACTAGATTTTGAAATCTGGCAACTTCTTTTCTTAATTTGTCCTTTGGGGTAATTTTTGGTATACTAAAAAAAGAATGTTAAGGCAGGATTGGGAACTTGTGGCCTTGCAGATGGTGCTGGATTCCAATTCCCATTAGCTGCAATCAGCATCATTGATGGTAGGGATGATGGATACTGTAATCCAACAAGTTCAGGTTCCCATTCCTGTGGTAAGCTATGTCCCAGGGAAAACCCCAGCTAAAGCAGCCTTCCCCAGTGTAGTGCCCTCCAGATGTTTGGACTTCAACTTCCATCAGCCCCAGTCAGCCATGGCCAATGGTCAGGAATACTGGGAGCTGTAGTCCAAAATTAGGGAAGTCTGGACTAAAACAATGGAAAGCGTCTGATCATTTTTACACCTTTAGCTTTCAATGCAGAAGAGGCTGAGTGCCTTCTACTTATAATGGTAGCTCATGACTTCATCTCTAAGAACTGACTTCAAAAGAATAGGACTGTTAGATTATTTATTCACTCCTAGGGAATGTATTTCCAGGAGTCTATTTCAGTCTAGTTCCTAGGCTGAACTGGTTTAATAAATGGGAAGAAGTACACAGCTGTTCGAAACACATGTCCACTTACTACTACTGCGCTTGAGGCTTTCCTTTTTAGAACAAACTTTTCAACTGAGTGTTAATAACAGTGATTATCATAGCACTGGATTCCATTGGTGATGGGTTGTTGTAAACAACAAGTCAAACTGAAATAAAGTTGTTTGGCCCAAGCAAGAGAGGCAGGCGGCACAGAATGGTAACCCAGCAGCTTTCATTAGGAACTGGCTGTGCAAAGGAGGCTGGAGAGATTTGTAATAGGATGGTGCTGGCAGCAGATTTAATCTAAACATTCCCCCCCCCCCTTTTTGTTGCTCAGATAACTGAGAACAAAAAAAAAAGTTTTGTGGGAATCTATGCCAGAGGTTGCAGCATATCCCTAATTCTTCTTCTTAAGCATGTGCGCCACTACCCAATCTCACTCAATTCTTCTGACTTTTTGAGTAGTAAATCAGCACAGTTGCAGAGGGAAACGAGGAACAGACAACCTTCGGATCAGAGGTAAAATGCTGACCACCTCCTGTAAATACAAAATTGCTAGGTAGATGCTTTTATTATGGCCTGGTTCAGATGTAACACAAAATTATGGTTTAGTGTTATGTGAGCCTTGGACTCCTGTGCTCGCGCTTCCTCTCTCCTTTCCTGGTGCAGCTACACAGAGGAGATTGGAAGTTACTGCTTCTTCTTCTAAACTCAATGGAGTTCCTTGTCATGTCCAAACTTGGGGTAACTCTGGCTAGTTTAAACTATGGCTTGAGCAGTGGAGGCTGGTGACTGTGATGCCAGTGGAGTGATGAATCTGCTCCGGTTTTCAGTCAGAACCAGTCAGAATTCTAAAGGAGCTATGTAAGGTAGCTCCTTTAGAGTTCTGACCAGTTCCAATTGAAACCCAAAATGGATTCACTGCCTCACAGGCAACAGAGCCACCATTTTCCACTGGTTTTGAATGAGAACAAGCTGGTATCATAAACCATATTTAATCCTGGCTTGTTTCAACAAGCCCAGTTTAAACTAATCAGAGTCCCCACAGGTTTGGAGAGAATGCAGGACTCCAGTTAGTTTAAAAGTAGAAGCGAAAACTTCAGATCTCCTCACAGCCACATTGGAGAAGGAAGAGTGGAATTTCTGAGCCAAGGTTTGCTGCTGTTCATGAATGTAGTGCCTAAACCATAGTTTAGTGTTACATCCATCAAAAAAGGCCAGATTGTGTACCCCATCATGTGTTAAAGAACTTGTTTTTCACTATATTCTACTGGCAGTAATTCTCAAGGGTTTCTGGCCATGAATGGGGATAACAATGAGAATTTGCCTGCGCATTGCTCACCTTTCCAATTGGAGCATGAGCAGCCTGCTACTCTCCACATGTTTTGGACAACATTCTGCCATCCTCCATTTGCTTTGGACAACAGCTCCCAGCATTTTTTACCATTGGCCTGGCTGCCTGGGGTTGATGGGAGTTGTAGTCCAACACATCTGGAGAGCATGAGGTTGGGGTAGGCTGATGTAGGCGAGACTGAAGGCCAGACCAGATTTCTGTGAATTAAGAGCTTGGAGCCATGCATCATGCACACCCATTCCTGCATTGTAGCAAAGCACAGCTGTGTGGGATATATATATATATATATATATATATATATGCAATTAATCATGGAAGAAATTACTCTTGTGAACATAACGAAATCTCTTCCTGTGGACATTTGTAAATGAATGGGGAAAGCTTTTCACGATGATTTAAGTTTATGACGAGGATGCAACGTGCTGTTACTGGGTTTGGACTAGATGACTCTTGAGATCCTTTTAAAAAGTTGATGATCATATGAAAAAGAAAAAAGAAAATCAAGGAGGTGCTGCTGCTAATGGAAGCAACACTGTACATTACCAGATAATTTGCTTTGACAGTTTGCTGTCTCAGTGGGGAGAAAATCTTACTGTAAGAGCTAACTGTAACCTTGAAAATCTAATTTGGATTCAAGCTATCATGCATGGAACCTGGGAAAATTTCTTTTGGAGGGGATTGAAAAATAAAGCAACCAATTTTGACCTTTTCAAAACTTCCAAAATAGAAATCCTTCTTTAAGACTATGGGGCTGTCTATACGTGGGAAAAGCCCTGCGGTGGCTGTGGATCTGCTCCGAATCAGTTAGATGATGCAGGTGCAGCTTTACAACCACAGCGGGGCTTCCCCGTGATGCTGCATTTTGAAAAAGTCTGGGATTTACCCTGACTTTCTCAAATGGAGCAATGACAACATGAGGCTTCCACCATGTAATGTCACTCCGTGGCCAATCTGGGATCAACCCAGAGGCGGAGCCTTGTGGAAGGCGACCAGCGATTGGTTGCCTTCCACCAGGAAGGGGGCGGGGGTGGCTCTGGGACTCAGATAGCCTCCCACAAACACCACACTTCTTCCTCTGTGTCTGGATTACCTGACGCCATCCCAGGAGAGGGAGAGCGTGGGGTGCCAACCTAGCATCGTGGAGACAGCCCAGAGATTGGGGGGGTGGGGTTGAGAAAGGAGAGACACACGAAGAAAAAGATACCTACAGATTGATGGATACATTTTTAAAAAATCAAAAAATTAAAAAGTAAGATACACAGATATATATGTTCTAAGGCTTTATTTTACTTTATGTAAAGACAAGATAACCTTTTATATGTCTGATTAAAGGTTGACTATTGCATATTGAATACACAAGTCTCAGATTTTTCTGTTTCCATGCTAGGCTGGAACGAAGAGTCTTGTGGCACCTTAAAAGATGAACAAATTTATTCTGGCCAAAGCTTTCATGAACACTGTCCACTTCATCCAATGTATGATGTGTTAATATCAAATTGACAGATCTCCATCCCAACAGTTCTCTAGATCTGCTAATTTGAGGTTAACACTTCATTCATCCAATGAAGTGGACAGTGTCCATGAAGGCTTATGCCAGAATAAATTTGTTCATCTTTAAGGTGGCACAAGACTATTTGCAGATTTTTCTAGATTTGTCAAAGAGATGGCTGGTGGTTTTTGTTTTGTTTCTGTTAATGAATCAAAGATGGACTGTTGGGAATACGAAGTGCCTCTGGATTTTATCCGTCAGCAGTTACAATTAGGGATGTGCAGGGACCCCCCAGATCGGATCGGGACCCGGATCGGGACCTCCAATTTTGTCCTGGATCAGATCGGACAAAATCTAAGGCTCCCCGAACTGGATCCGATTTTTGGATCAGCCGCCATTTTTGTTTTCCCCATAAACTTGCATTGAGGGAAAGAAAGCTTTCCCCCAATGCAAGTCTATGGGGAAAAAATGGAGCTGGGTGGGTGAGTGGGGGCCTAACTCCCCCCTCCTTGTCCCTCCCCCCCCCCCGTGGTTACCTCCCAGGCACCAGCGGATGGAAGCGGATGGCCCCGACAGGTAAGCCCCCCCCTCGCGGTCCTCCTTATCTCCCGGGGCTGTCCGCTGCCATCCGCTGCCACCCGCGCAGCAGCGGATGGCAGCGGACGGGCCCGGCACATAAGCCCCCCTCATGCTCCTCCTTACCTGCCGGGGTGTCCTCTTCCTTCACCTTCCGGAGAACTACTGAGAACTAGGCTTCGCGGCCTAGTTCTCAGTAGAGCACCAGGTGATGACATAATCACCTGCCGCTCTACTGAGAACTAGCCCGCGAAGCCTGGTTCTCAGTAGATCTCCAACAGGTGAAGGAAGAAGATGCCCCGGCAGGTAAGTGGCCCCCCTCCCTCCTCCCCCCTCACAATTCTTACCTCACGGGGCCATCCACTGGTGCCAGTGGGCGCCAGCGGACGGCCCTGGGAGGTAAGCCCCCCCCCACGATCCTTACCTGGCGGGGCTGTCCGCTTTTATCGGTGGCCCCGCCGATGGAAGTGGACAGCCCTGCCAGGTAAGCCCTGGCAGGTAAGCCCCCCCGCGATCCTTACCTGGCGGGGCGTCCTCTTCCTTCTATTGCTGGCTCTAAACTACTGCGGTCTAGTTTACAGTAGAGCGCCAGCTGATGACATCATCACCTGGCGCTCTCCTGAAAACTAGGCCGTGAGGCCTAGTTCGCTGTAGTTTAGAGCCAGCAATGGAAGGAGGAGGATGCCCCGCCAGGTAAGCCCCCAATGTAAGCGGCGGTGGGCACCAGCGGGCGCCCACCGATCTTTCAATTTTTTCCGAACTGGATCAGGTCCTTCCAGATCAGTTCAGGAAAGATCGGACGATCCAGAGGGGTGATCGGAAATCGGATAATTGTATCCGATTTCCCCTGGATCAGCTCCGGATTGTGGATCAGACCCGATCCAGTGCACACCTCTAGTTACAATGACATTGAAATCGTATAAAAGGGCTATCAGAAACAGGCCACTGTACTTGAAGCCCAAATAACTTATATTATATCAAAGTTCATGTAGGAAGGCTATTCAAAGTTTGACATAAAAACTTTGGGGATTACCATAAGAAGAATAAGGAAACTTTTATATGACAGTTTTTTGTTTTGTTTTTTGCAGAATGGGGCAAAGAATCGACTACAGCCTTGTCCATCATATATAACCATGAAAATGCTGTAGCAATGACATTAACAGCATGAACAAACTACATGTTACATGGGTTCTCCTCATGCATTTGCCATACAAACAACAAACATGACAAGAGGGTAAATTGGACTCTGCTAATATTGCTCTGCAAAACCTTCCCCCAATGTCTTTGGGTTGGATCCAGGACTGGCCTTCCAGAAGGGATCTTCTGTGAGAGGAACGCCTCCATTTGCAGAGGTCTGTCCCCCTGATTTTGGGGGATCCTCCTCCTCCACACCACACCACACCACCTCCTCACCTCCCCCATACCTTACCAACATGCTGTCTCCTGACTCCCTGTGTAGCATTTTCAAATGGCTGTGGGAAAGAGAGGGCAAGGAAAGCCACTTCCTCTAGAGCAGTTGATCCAGTGTAAATCTGGCTCCAATTCACATTGTCTGTCTTGGTTTTTTAGCTACCAAGCTGCCTGTTAGCTACTGAGCCACATACAAGGTTATGTTGTTATCCTACAAAGCCCTAAACAACGTAGGACCAGCATACCTAGCCTTCCCTTATATGTAGCCGGACAACAGTTACGATCCTCGGAGGAGATCCTGCTGGTCATTCCGAAATGAATGGAATGTCGCCATGAAGGGCCTTGACGATGGGCCTTCTCTACAGCAGCATCCATCCTCTGGAAAACCCTCCCTCATGCGGTTCAGAAGGCGGAAAATGTAACATCCAGGGAAAGCCTCCTGAAAACATACCTTTTCACACAAGCTTTCCCTGGATTTCAACTTAGCTGGTTTTATATTACCTTTTTTCAACTTTTAACATTGTAAATTGATCTATACTTGCTGTATTTCATGGTTTTAATTGTGCACTGCCCAGAGAACCTCAGCTGATAGATAGTATAAAAATGTAATAAAATAAATAAATAAACAAATATTTTGCTATAGGTGTTGCTATTGGTTTTATGGTATAAGCAATGGATTTTTTAAAAATTTAATTACATTTTGTTTACCACTTTAGTATATAATGATGGTCTAAAAACCCTAATAATAAATAAATAATTTAGGGGAGGCAAGGAAAGGTCAAGGATCCCCTCTTCACTCTTATGTTCAATCTATTTCAGGGATAGCTTTGGGAGTTGTGAAAGTTTGCCCCCACTCTGCCCAGTGAAGCCAGGATACCTGACTACAACCTGGTACAAGGGGCAACTTGGTGTCCTCCAGCTATTTTGGACTACAACTCCCATAATCCCCAACTATTGGCCACACTGGCAGAAGCTGATGGGAGTTATAGTCTAAAACATCTGGAGGGTACCAGGTTGCCTACCACTTACCCTTGTGCAACCTTCCAGTAGTACACATGTCTTAAGTCTCCCCAAACCATTCAAGTTAGAGGCTAGGATGAAAGAGTTCTTATTATTGCTAAGCCAACAACAGATTAAATAGGATGAACCCAACGGCTGTACTTCTCATAAAGTTATCCCCAGAGATGAATGTACAACGTTGCCATGGATGCTGCGGTGGTGTCTGCTGCGTAACTAAGGCTGACAGACTGCTTGCATGTGGGTGGCTGTCTTCTTTCCAGCTGTGACCAGCTGAATTATATCACCTGTCCCATTTGATATATTAGGATATGCCCAAGCTCAAGATGCATGTTGCTGCAATAGGGAAATTAATGTCCACCACTGGAGGCAATTAATAATGATTAGGAGCAAAACAGCAGGGTTAAATCTGTGCATTTAACAAAGTGTTCATACAGGGTATTTTGTACTATATTTCAGCCTGGGAGTTCTTCAAAATTCCTGGGATTTGTTATGTTTAGGGGTTGTTTAAGGTTTCAGGATAATCATATTAATTATTGGGTATATTTAGCTCAAATGTCACGGTTGCATCTGCGAGACAAATTTATCCACTACTTCGCTTCAGCAGTAGTATACAAACACAGCATTCTTCAGAGGAAACCAAAGAGTTCTACAAATGTATTCTGTTCACAGGTATAATCACTTTCTACCTTATGTGCAAAATTATATATAGTTTTAAAGTATAAAATTCTGGAATCCCCTCCAGCCGCTAGATTAAGAATAGAAAATGGGCAATTCTATCTTTTGGGTGAATTTCTAATTTTCTTTCTAATGCAGACAGATGCATTACTGGCTTTTGTTCTTTTGTCCCAACTATTAAGTACAGCTATGAAAAAAAAGCACAATATTCTTGTGACAGAGTGCATCTGTCCTCTTACTCCAGTGACACCATGAGCATTCTGCTATGAAATAGAAATGTTTATGCTATAAATTACATGTGGAAATGTCCTGAATATATGTAACAACAGGGTTTGCCACAAGCAAATCACCTCCGTGTTTCTTGTCAAAGCTCACTGGAACCTCTGTAGGATCAGGATCTGAAACATAGGCTTGGATCCAGATTTATGATGGATCAACTGCATAGATGTAAATGGACTTTCCTGCCCCCTCCTCTCCACAGCACCTCCTCCAGCCCCATGAAAATGCTACACAAGGAGTGAGGTGACCCTGCTGAATTGGATGAGCTGTGGTGTGGGAGATCTCCAATAATCAGGTGGAGGGACCCGCCACATTCAGAGCCCTTTCTCTCCAGAAGTTCCCTTCCTTTCATGGAAAGCAGATCCTGGTTCCATTTCATAAGGGAGATGGCCAAGGTATATGGCAGATTGTCCACCAAGGGATCGATTTGGAGGTTCTAGGGCTAGCAAGGCAAGATGTGAGAAACATGCATAGGTTCAGTCAGGGAGAAGTAAGACAATGTCAGTGGTGCAGAGGTTATAGGAAACATAGACAGGTGGAAAAGTTGGGAGCTAGAAAAGTAGGACCAGAAGGGCAGAGACTTATTGGCTGTGCTAATAGGAAGCACAGGCTAGGAATAAAGGTGGGATTCCCAGAAGCAATGAAGAAGAAAACAGGCAAATTCCAGCTCTTCAGCCTGCAGCATTTACATGAGTAACCTACAAGTCCTATGGTAGGTCGCTGGTCTTTTGCAAAGCTTTATAAGCAGAAGAAGTTTCTGTTCCTTTTGCATGGAAAGCTCAGTGTACTAGACAACCACTGTAGAGCTAGGGGATCCATTTTATCATGACTTCAAAGACAGTGGTATATATCACAATGAAGAAAGATTCAAAGGGCTAGTTCTGATATGTTCCTTTGTAGAAACCACCCCCAGAAAAACTTGTAGAATAAGCCTGCGAGCTAATTCCCCAGAAATGAGATCTTATGATGCTCACAAAGTCCAATTAATCCAAGGGCATTTCTGAACAGCTGTCCTAGTTTATTTACATTAAGGATGCAAATTTGTGTATGCTTTGTCCTACAACTCCCAGCATTCCCCCACCAGCTGGGAGTTGTATGACTTTTTTCTGTCTAAATATGCATAGGATTGTGCTCTAAAGCTCTCTTTCTATTTCATGGATGCTATTAATTTGTACTAGTTATTTATGTCATAATGGGACACATACACCCCAATTCAATATTACGGTTGAATTAGTAATAAACTGTCTTCACACTAAGCCATGGTGGTTAAGAATTTTGAGCTAAATGTTATGGCTTAGCGTGTCATGTGAACCATGATTTAACATGTCATGTGAACCATTCCTAACCATGGTGGCTACATAACCACAATTTAAACATGCTTGCTAACCATTTGCTGCAAAAGGGTTAGTGGCCTAACCATGGCTTAGCATGTTGTCTGAACAGGCCCACAATGTTCTAGTCTTTCTATTTGTGTCAAGATATGGGTTTTTTGAGCCAATAAGAAACCAAGCACTGCCCACTCCTGACCATAACGTCTGTTTTTGTATGTCCCAAGTTTGACGATATATACGAAAGTCTATTGATCATATTTGTTATGGGAGACCTTGCTTCTATACCCAATGTATTCAATCAGATGATTATGAGCTTCCTTACAGTTATACATTTCGATGTAACACTCAAGAGCCCATTCTCACTCTGCAAACATGCAGATCAATCACTTGGGAGCATCCTGAAAAATAGTCTGATGCTGCCCCTACTAATGATGTTTGGTGGACTGTGTTTCTCTTGCTCTTCCAATCAATTTCAAACAAACCAGTATCAAACCCCATTCATCCTTAGCCTCCGCAAGCAATCCAGGCTGTTCTCTTACACCTAACCCTGACTAGCCTAACTGGGAGTTCTATGTACTCTTCTGGTCTTTCATCAATACCATTCATTTTTATTTCTTTGTGATATTTATATACTGTTAAATATAATAAAATCCACCAGCAGACATTTGCAGTAGGCTGGTAGAAGCGGACTTCTCCACTTCCTCCTCCCAACGGCTTCCACTCTAGCCTCCTGAAAATGCTACACAGGTTGGGGGATCTTGGTGAATGGGTGAACTGTGATGCAGATTAGGTTGGGGAAGCCCTGAAAAGATGCAGCACACCCCATTTCTGCTTCCTCTACCTCCACTTCTTTGCAATGTAGGAAGCCAGTCATGATGTCCATGATGAATACTAATAGCATGCAGGAATACCAAGTCCATCTCCTGTTTACAAGCCCCACACTTGGCTAAATGAATGCCAGCCTACAAAGCTTCCAAAGACTTTCTCTTGGAAAAGTGTAGTCTTCACACGTATAAAGAATATCATGGGCTAGATCCAAACTTAGACATGCTTAGAGTCAACCCAAAGAAATCAATGGGACATAAGTTAGTCATGACCTACTTGCCCCACTGATTTCAATGGGTCAACTCTAACCATGACTACATCTGGCTGAATCCCCCTGCCTATTCCTGGGAAATTATCCAGAGAAGGTATTTCAAAGTCCAGTCAGTTTCCTTTTGTGAGTGGAGCACCTAAACTTTTGGTCTCAGCTGTCATAATGGTTTGGTAGTCAGTGGTGTTATTCCTTCTGCTAAGTACACAGGTGATGGGACTAAATGTGAGAATGGCAGATTGATGACTCTAAGAGGATGCTTGTCCACATAACTGAACAGGCCTTTCTTGAATATTTATAGAGGACCAGAGTGTTTTCCAAGCTTCTCACAACACAGCAGTAGATTAAATAGGCAAAAATCATGTGATCTATCATAAGACCAGATCAAATCAATCTTACACCAGGAATGGGATACAGATGTTGATGCTACATTTGCTTGATGAAGAAAGGGGCAATAGTGGGTTTTGTGGGTTTTTCTTAAATGCTCCCCCACCCAAATTGCTAGCATTATCCAGCATTGTTATAAAGGGATGATGGGAAGGACGTTGATGAGAACTCATTTGAGCCATTCTCTATCACAGATGGCATCAATCAGAGCTGCATTTTAACTTCTGGTCTGTAGAGACTCTTTGTCTTTTCCCAGCCATGCTGAGTGAGGGTAACTGATGAGTTGAGCTGCAGAATATACATCCAATTCAGAACAGACAAAAAACTCTGTCACTTATAATCAACAACAACAACCCTTTTTTAAAAGAAAGAAAGAAAGAAAGAAAGAACGACCTTGTTTGTGAGCTGCAGTTTGCTGATGGCTCAATTCTATCAGCTTATACTGCAGAAGACCTTGAATATACAGTCAACAATTTCAGATCTATAAGTAATCAGTATCAGATCTCAGCATTAACACTTCCAAAGTCTGACATGACATATCAGGTTGTGCCTGGGAAGAAATACATCTCCTCCATCAATCAAAATGGACAGTGCTCAAGTTTAAGTGACAGAGCAAGTCAGTGAATGTTCTATGAACCACCAATACCATTGCTTTGTTGAAGATCAGAGGGTGCAGACTTCATCAATGCCTACATGAGAGACAATTGGGACTCCCATATAATGTAAGTTCCATTGCCAAACTGGACTGTACAGGAGACATGTAAGAAATCTCCCAACATCCCTCATATTTTTACTGAAAAACAGCTTTCAGAGATTGCCAGTTTCAGTGAACAAAGGAATTGCTGGGTAGAAGAATCAGGAGCAACTTAACCAGTTCCCCTCCCATCATTCATCCAAATTGACCCCCCCCCCAACTGTTTTCCCACTCGTTGGGATCCAGATAGAAGGTCTTCGTATTTTACCCTGTGAGTGGAAAAGCAGCTTGGGAGGTCATTTTAAATTAACAAATGGTGGGAAGAAAGGAACCCACTGTTCCTTTATTTACTGAAACTGACAGCCTCCCACACCTGCTTTTCAACAAAAAATGCAAGGAACCTTGGGAGATGCATTAATTGTCATGTTCAGCAGTGCAACAGCAGAAGGGGAAAGGGTTGAGCAACCCCTCTCCTTTCTGTTCCTACTAGGGGTGTGCACTGGATCGGCTCCGATCCACGATCTGGAGCCGATCCAAGGGGAAATCGGATACAATTATCCGATTTCCGATCCCCCCTCTGGATCGTCCGATATTTTCCAAACCGGTCCGGAAGGACCCGATCCGGTTTGGGAAAAATCGGAGGATCGGCGGGCGCCCGCTGGCGCCCACCACCACTTCCATTGGGGGCTTACCTGGCGGGGCGTCCTCCTCCTCCTCCTGTTGCTGGCTGAAAACTACTGCAAACTAGGCCTCGCAGCTTAGTTTACAGGAGACCGCCAGGTGATGATGTCATCATCTGGCGCTATACTGTAAACTAGGCCGCGAGGCCTAGTTCGCAGTAGTTTACAGCCGGCAACGGACGGAGGAGGACGCCCTGCCAGGTAAGGAGCGGGGGGGGCGCTTACCTGGGGGGGCTGTCCGCTGCCATTGGCGGGCGCCAGTTGGCGCCCGCCAATGGCAGCGGACAGCGGACAGCGGGGGGGTGTACCTCCCGGGGCTGTCCGCTGCCATCCGCTGCCGCCCGGGCGGCAGCAGGTGGCAGCAGACGGCCCTGGGAGGTAAGGAGGATTGCGAGGGGGGCTTACCTGCTGGGGGGAGGAGGGAGGGCCCCCCACTTACCTGCCTGGAATGTCCGCTCCCCTCCGCTCCTGGCCGCTACTGCGAAGCAGGCTTCACGGCCTGCCCCTAGATAGCGCGTCAGGTGAGGAGGGAGGGGGCTGCTACTTACCTGCCGGGGCCGTCCGCTGGCACCAACGGGCACCAGCAGATGGCCCCGGCAAGTAAGGAGCACGGAGGGGAGGAGGGGGCTTATCTGCCGGGGTCATCTGCTGCCGTCCGCTGGCACCTGCGGGCGCCAGCGGACAGCAGCAGAAGGCTCCTGCAGGTAAGAAGCGCGAGGGGGGGAGGGACAGGGAGGGGGAATTAGGCCCCCACTCACCCCCCGCTGCCATTTTTCCCCATAGACTTGCATTGGGGAAAGCTTTCTTTCCCCCAATGCAAGTCTACGGGGAAAAATGGCGGCCGATCTGAAAATCGGACATCCGATTTTCAGATCGGGATCAGGTCTGATCAGATCCAGGGGACCTCCGATTTTGTTCCGATCTGATCCGGATAAAATTAGAGATCCCGATCCGGCCCCGATCCGATCCGGGGGGTCCGTGCACACCCCTAGTTCCTACATTGCAATTGGCAGCTTCTAAAAGCTGCTTTTCACTGAAAAACAAACAACATCAAGAGACTATTCTGGTGTCTCCCACACATCATCCACTAGAATTTGGCCCTGACATCCTTTCCATGAAAATCTCCAAACAACAGACCTTCACACTCTTCCCACGTATCTTATTGACAATATGGCTCCTGATGCTGATTGGCTGAGAAATACTGAGGACCAGATTTTAGGATTCTTATCTTGTCCAAATTTGTTAATACTTACAAGTTTTTAAAAGACAAATAATTACAATGTGCAAGTTCAGAAAATGCATCTCAGCAGTTAAAAAAAAGATACAAATATTTGCAGACTCTTAATACATGGGTGCTTAGCTATAAATATACTACTGGAAGTGGCCCTCAAAATTGATTAAATTCTGAGCTATAGCGTCATATTTTTAAATGTGCATCTGTGCAGATGGTTGGATCCAGAACTTGGCTCCTGTGAATGGACAATCCTTTTTTCCTCCAGCTACTGTGAGGATTGCAGCTACTTTCAGTGGGAACAGGGAAGCCTGAAGAAGGTGGCAGATGATGTCATAGTCCCTGTGAGTTGGTTCTTTACTTTTAAAGTGGGATTGGGCGGGACAGCTTTTCAACTGGGGATGAGAGAGAAGTTCATTCAGAACGCAATTTATATCAAATTTACATAGTCCCATTTCAAAACAGTGGAGTTCTCTAATCAAAACATACACAAATGGATATTTTATGGAAAGTAACATTAAAATGGATTATATGTAAATATATTAGGTAAAATTGTGTACAACAATGCATGTATTAGAAAAAATAAACACAAACGTGCATTCCAATTTTCACGTGAACTTCAAAAAGCTTTCTCAAATTTTGAAACAAACCAAATTTAAGATTAGAAAAATGAGAAACTGTGAAAAAATGAACTTGAATACAGTATTGTCTTCTGACAGACTACTCTGGTGCTTAAATACCTGCAGCGACAAGGAGCCCAGTACCTGCTGAGGCAATCTGTTCCATTAACAAACAGCTCTTATTGTTTGACTGTTTCTCTTAATGCAGAGATGGGGAACCACTAGGCTGCGGACCAAATTTGGCCTGCTGGGCTGACAGATCCAGGTTGCAGGATCTTGGGCAAGGCCTTTCCCCTTCCCCAAGACCTTCCCTTCCCTGAAGCTACACTCCTTTAGAGGAGAATGGGGCAACAGGGCAATTGAGTGATGGCTCATTCACTTTGTTCCTCCCTCATCTTTCCCATACTTGGGGAAGATGATGGAAGAACAAAGCTGGCACCTTGGTGGGCTTCATTCTGTCTGGGCTTTCCCTAGCTAGGTTAGGCTGACCAGATAAAATCCAGGTCAGGGCTCATGTAACTTTAACAGTTTTAGAGAAAATGGAATTTCAGCCAATGTCATTTGTATGCAATTAGTTCCTAGTGAAATTCCCTCTTCATCACAACAGTTAAAGGTGCATGCACTATACTAGAGTGACCATATACAAAAGGAGGCAGGGCCCCTGCAACTTTAACAGTTGTGATGAAGAGGGAATTTCACCAGGAACTAATTGCATACAAATGACACTGGCTGAAATTCCCTTTTCTCTACAACTGTTAAAGTTACATGAGCCCTGACCTGGATTTTATCTGGTCACCCTAAGCTAGGGCAAGTCTGAGCAGAGACAAGTTGGCTGGAGGAGCATTCCTCCAGTTGCACCTCAGTCACTCTGCTCTGCCTTTAGCTGGCTGGGAAAAACCCACAGTGTTAAGCAGGCTTTGGCTGGGGACACAGTGACGTCAAGGGGTCAGGCTAGGATTATCAGAGAAAGTGGCAATCAATTGAAATGAGTTCAGTTTTTTGTGAATCTGTGAATCTTGTTTTTTCCGAGTTGTGTGAATTATGCAGACTTGTGGACCAGGTTTTGTTTATGGTTTTTACTGGGGGGGATTTGTCCAAATGCGTACTTGTGCTAATGTGCATTTGCAAAGAGGTACAAAATTCTCATACATCCTCCTCCCTCAAATACAATTCCCTCAATGGGCAGATGACAGAAGAAAAGACATCCTAATAATGAACAAGACACAGATGGAACGGAATTAACAAAATCCATAATTCCTTAGGTGGGGCCCCATGCCTTGAGATATATGGCCAACAATGTGGTCCAGGGTGGCCAGAATGTTTCCCTACCTCTGTCCTAATGCTTAGTAACAAGAATTCTGGGCCAGCCTAGAGGACGGTCTATATGTCAGGAAAGCCCCGCGGTGGCTGTCCATGTGCACCCTGTTGGTTAGACGATGCAGTCACAGCTTTCCAGCCACTGTGGAGCTTCCTTGCGATGCTGCATTTTGAAAAAGTTGGAGATTTACCCAGATTTTTTCAATGGAGCTCCATCAACACGGGGCTTACACAGTGTAATGTTGCTCCACAGCCAATCTGGGATCAAGCCAGAGGCGGCACCTGGTGGAAAGCGACCAGCGATTGGTCACCTTCCACCAGGAAGGGGGCGGGGGTGGCTCTGGGATCCGAATGGCTGCCAAGAAACCCCATGCTTCCTCTGAGAGGGGGAAAGTGTGGGATTGAAGAGGGAGGCGGTGCCGACCCAGTGCCGGGAAGACAGCCCCCTGGAGACACGCAAACAGCTTGGCTTTTTGTTTGTTTGTTTAGTGAAGAACACATTGCACTCAGGAGTTGGAGGGACAGGAAAATAGGACTTGCTTAACCTTTTCTCCTTCCTGCCATTTGTCAACAAAAAAGTTTATCTTCAAGCTCCTTTCCCACAGTGGGGGCATATTTTATTTCCCTCATGGGAAGAAAAGCAGCCTGTGGGGAAATTTTAGCAAGCAAATGGCTGTGATGAAAGAGTTAAGCAGAGATTGCTTTCCTGCTGTACTTCAGCTCCCAATTGCTGCCTCCTGAAGCTGCTTTTGATTTTTTTAAAAAATCACCAGAGAGTTCCCTTACCTCCTGTGCAATGTCTGGTTTGGGCCTTGCATTCATAACATCAAACTCCCCACCTATTTACTTTGATTTCAAGAAGGTCTGCCTATCATGTTGAATCATTTGGATGCTCTAAAGGAGAGGGAAATATTAAATCTACAACTGCCATTTTTTATGGTGTCCAAGCATTTACAATATCATGTAGTTCCAGCCTCAGTTTTCAGTATACAAAGGAAATAGGAGGAAGACAATTTTCCTAGTTAAGCTTTATCAAGCTTTTAATTGTTATTTTGACATTTGGCAAGTTTTTCTTCTAGTTCATCTTCAGTATGCTTTTCCCCCTCTACGACTTGTCCTTTAGTAGCAATGGGGATGCTATTAATTTTATGCTGTTTGATAGGCTGGCAAAGACAAATCTGTTGGGAACAATGTCTTAGTTTTGTTGGTTTAAAAAAATGAACTCCACCACAAAGTTGAGAGTAGATATCTGTTCCATGAGCCTTGGATAAGATTCATGGTATTTTGCACTACAAGTTCTTAATCTACATATAAGAAGTGTTCCACAAATAGTGCTCTGGTTTGAAGAACTGTATAGTACTTTTGAAAGCCTCTGAAATATATTTTTGCTGAAGAGATGTATTTGAAGCCATGATCTTAACATTTTCTAAGGAAGCCAAATACAAAAATAGATTTATTTTAAACTTTCCCCAAATACCTGCCTAACCTACCTGAACTGATTAAATAGCTTGACAGACAGGATCCGCATTTGAAGGAAGCTTCTTGTCTTTTCTTTTCAAAAGTTTGAACATCCTGCCAGCTGTTTGTTTGAAAAGCTCATAGAAATACTGAAGGCAATTCCAAATTTTGCAAGGAGAGATTGGAAATTATCACTACTGGGCACTAAACATTCAGTTGATTTTCTGAGGCTTTTAAATCTGTTTAGTCTCTACATTGACATAAATATTACACAGCTGTTAAAAAAAATCTGTCCGTTCTTTTGTTACTGTGGATTTCTCGTTTGACTGCAAAAGATCAACCAAGCTGTTTAAATACAGTAATCAGAAGAGAAGAATTTTTGTGCAAGTTTAATGACAAACTTCTTCGCTTATAGTCTTAAAGAAATGTGCAGGAAGTTGCTCTTGACCACAAAATGATGCTCATTGGTACTGTTAACATTGGTACCATTGGTACTGCTATCATTCTCTAGCCTGGGAGTGGGCAACTTGTGGTCCTCCAGATGGTGTTGGACTCCAGCTCCCATCAGCCCCAGCCAGAATGGCCAGTGGTCAGACGTGATGGGAGCTGTAGTCCAACACATCTGGAGGGCCACAGATTGCTCATCTCTGCTCTAGACTTAAGGAAGAGGCTGAAGGAAGGACTGGACAAGCTAAATAAATTGGGCATGGTTGATATGTAAATGTTGGGTTGGGTTAGGACATCCATACAAGTGTGTGTGCTTTCACAAAACCTGCGGGCAGGCAGGACTGTATAGATCCCATAATGATCACAGCCATATAAGAACATAAGAAGAGCAATGCTGGATCAGACCAAGGGTCCATCTGGTCCAGCATTCTGTTCACACGGTGGCCAGCCAGGAACCAGGAACCCACAAAGTGGACATAAGTCCAACAGCACTCTCCCATCCATGTACCCCAGTAATTGGCATACATAGGCAGACTCCCTCTGATACTGGAGGCGGCATATAGCCACCAGTATCCTACACACCAGTAGCAAACTCATTCTCCAAACTATGATCTATATATGGCCAAAACAGCACCATTCACGCATAAGGGAGGTGTCAGCAGGCTTGGGGGAATGCCAAGTTTGCATAAGTACCCCCCTCCACCGCAAAATCTTATCTGTGTTTTGCAGATTGCTAGGAGTCTTTCATTCCATTGTCTACTCATTGACAGCATCGGATTTAGGGGGGGGGATTTACAAAAAATGTGTTCCACCTGTTGAAGTGCACATTAGCACTAATTTACACTTGTGATGTTGCACAACCCCCAGTCAAAAAACGGGCTGCAAGTCTGAGGCATCCATGCAACTTGGAAAAAGCCAGTCATCTGAAAAATTTACAGCTAGAATCCATAGAAATCTGAACTCATTTGAATCCATTGCAGATTTTTCTGGCATCTCTATTTCCACCAAGAAAAAAATGGCACTCAAGGTGGCTTAGAAAAACTCTCTTTTTCATTCTCAATACACATATTTTTGGTCTGCTCCCAGGCATTGAGAGCTAGTTCTGGTCTTGAACCCTGATTCAAATGAAAAGACCTGCATCTTATCAAGGAACATAGAGTCCTTGCAAATAACAATTCTATTTTCAATCCTACAATTCAGGTTAACCAGAGTATCCTCATGAAAAAAGAAACATGTGTGATTGGGCTGTAAAAGCAGTATTAACAAAATAAAATGTTGGCTATAAATGGCTGAGCATACCCAGTTCTTTGATCTGTGTCTAAACGCTTTGCAATGGTTGCTATATAAGTTTCAAAATCGATATGCCGATTGCTTTAAATACCCAGGTAACCCCTTGTAATGTGCTGGGCAATCATTTTAGCTTTTAGAACATAATGTGAATTTAGACTCACGGTTATGCTGAAATCTTTCCCACTTGCATATCACTTGTATATATTACAGAGAGGGCTTGTTTTATAGACAATAAAATCCGGGCGGGAAAAAATTGTTGTCCCATTTCATCTGTATCATTAAGCACAGAAACAGTGACACTGTCCATTGCTTTGTAGAGGGGGAAATGCGCAAGTTTATTGTTCCTCATCTCCCATGGTAAACAGATTGCTTATTTTAGTTTTGAAAGTGAAGAGATGGCAGTGTTGTGGCTCTGTAAATAAGAGTATGCATCTCAATTTTCTGCAAATGCTTAAGTGGTTTACATCTGTTTCCCCCCAGTTGTATTTCTCAAACATGAATTTCCATTTTAAAAAGAGTCATAAAATCACGACTGTTTCTCTGCAGATCTATTAGCAATAAAATAGCCTACAGAGGTTTGCACAGCCATGGAAAATGTACAGTGATAATAGGCTGTCCTGCTGTTACATGTCTTATGCAAACTTTACATCTATCACTGCAGAACCATCTATCCGCAGGGTTGGAGCACAGCAAACAACTTGAATAAGAAAGACCAAAAAAAGGAAAATGATACAGGAAGCTCTATATACACATCATTAATCAGACATGATGAATTCCCAAACTCAAAAATGCATTTACTTAGAGTCAACCAAGGGGGGAAAATGCTGATCACACTCAGAGATGTAAAACTTTACATAAAATTAATCTCTAGAAAACTGGGGTTGCATTTCAAAAAAGAGAAAGCTGATTTCCATATTCCTCTCAATTCACTGTCATTGTTCCATATTGCTAAATTATGACAACTCGGACCAACTGTAAACATTGAGTCTGCCAGATGCTATGTATATTTTAACAGGGCAATGTGGAAGAAATATTGTAACAGGAAGCAGGAATACGTGCATCCTAATGCATTTCCAGGGGCAACCACTAGGAGGAGATATATTTGTAAAGAGACTAGGGATGTGCACACCCAAAAATATCATATCGTATCGTTATCGGAATTTCAGATCAAAAAATGTATCATCTCTGATAATATCATAGGTGAACCATATCGTATCGTATCGTATTTCCGATAATTATCGGAAATCCGATATTATATCATTTCTCCATTTTGCCCTATAGACTCTAGAGTTGATTTTTGAGTCAGAAAGGCCTAAAACTTCTTAATTTTCCAAGTTACAGGTTTGAAACTTGGTCACAGTGCAGACTGAGTATTGCTAGTCTTGTGTGCCAAATTTTAGAACAATTGGTGCAAGCGTTACTTGGAAGTAAGTTGTCAAAATCCACTGTTTCAGGTGGCATAAGTGCTCCTTTTTCAAGAGACGTCGTGCAGTACTCATGGGCATCTCACAGATGGCCTTGAGGAGACCCATCTGTGCCCAATTTCAGATGCACAGCTGCAGGCGTTACTCAGAAGTAAGCTCTCAACAACATGCACTGTTTCCGGTAATGCACTCCATGCTGTTTTAAAGATCTAGTCCTTAAAGTTGGTGACCTTACCGAAGGGCTGTAGGGAGTGGACTCATGGTAACACTCCACGATGAAAGCGCATACGTCAGTTTGACATAGCTTCTCTCGATGTTGGTATTGATTGAAGTCAAAAACACACATGCACATCAACCCACCAAGGTGGGCTGGGCAGGCACAGTGGCTCAAAAAAGGCAATGTGTGAGATGCTTCTGCATCCCCTCAGTAATGGAGGCTAGGAGGAGGAAGACAATCCCCATGCACAGATGGCAGGCAGGCTGATGCAGGCAGGCAGTTATTTTTGGCAGAGGTGGGCACAGAGGCAGAGGGCCAGTTGGATCTGTCCCTGAAAGCGGCATGGACTCTTGGGTGTCACCACAGGAGCAGTGGTAGAAGAAGACCTTTCTTAAAGAGCCAGCCTTAGCCAGGCAGGGCCTTATTTATTATGTATGTATTACATTTGTATACCGCCCCATAGCTGAAGATCTCTGGGCAGTTTACATAGGATAAAAACAATTTAAAAACAATATACAAAAATTAAAACAGCAAAAACATACAACATACACACAATCTGTACATTTAAAACCATTACAACACCCCAAAAAGCTACAAAAAACAAAAACACACCCAGGCTCCTCAGATATTGCCAAATGCCTGAGAGAAGAGGAAAGTCTTGACCTGGCGCCGAAAAGATAACAATGTTGGCGCCAGGAGATACCCCTGGAAGCGCGGAAACCTGGAAGATCCCACTAAAACTAAACGCATATCTGCTTATTATTATTATCCATGCCTATGCGTGCATGGCCCAGTGAGTGGATGCATTCCACCACAGTAGAACTGCTGCTTTGTCTCAAGATTAGGCCATGCATGTCTAGGTACAAAGAAAAGGATTGGGGGAGAGGGGAATAGCATGGGTGTTACAGTTATTTTAGAGCCAGCCTTACCCAGGCAGGGCCTCATTGGGCCAGGAGACATCCTGGAAGCAAGGAAACCTGGAGGATCCTAGCAAAGCTGCTTTGACAACTGCAAATCCCATCAAAACAACCCTCATGCACCGCTTTGATCTCATCGTGCTTGAAAAATGACCCAGTCTGCTCACCATCCCCATGCAGGCAGGTTGGCAGTTCTTCATGCCAGAGCTGCACACATTGGCTGGAGCAGAGGCAAATAAAAGTCATATTCAGGGTAGAGGTGGGCACATTGGATGGAGCGGAGGGAAATAAAAAAGTCATATTCTGAGTAGAGGTGGGCACATTGGATGGAGCAGAGGGAATAGTCACATTCTGGGTAGAGGTGGGCATGTTGGATGGAGCAGAGGGAATAGTCACATTCTGGGTAGAGGTGGGCACATTGGCTGGACCAGAGGGAATAGTCACATTCTGGGTAGAGGTGGGCACATTGGATGGAGCGGAGGGAATAGTCACATTCTGGGTAGAGGTGGGCACGTTGGATGGAGCAGAGGGAATAGTCACATTCTGGGTAGAGGTGGGCACATTGGATGGAGCGGAGGGAAATAAAGTCACGTTCTGGGTAGAGGTGGGCACATTGGATGGAGCAGAGGGAATAGTCACATTCTGGGTAGAGGTGGGCACATTGGCTGGACCAGAGGGAATAGTCACGTTCTGGGTAGAGGTGAACACATTGGATGGAGCAGAGGGAATAGTCACGTTCTGGGTAGAGGTGGGCACATTGGATGGAGCAAAGGGAAATAAAAAAGTCACGTTCTGGGTAGAGGTGGGCACATTGGATGGAGCAGAGGGAATAGTCACATTCTGGGTAGAGGTGGGCACGTTGGATGGAGCAGAGGGAATAGTCACATTCTGGGTAGAGGTGGGCACATTGGCTGGACCAGAGGGAATAGTCACGTTCTGGGTAGAGGTGGGCACATTGGATGGAGCGGAGGGAAATAAAAAAGTCATGTTCTGGGTAGAGGTGGGCACGTTGGATGGAGCAGAGGGAATAGTCACATTCTGGGTAGAGGTGGGCACATTGGATGGAGCGGAGGGAAATAAAGTCATGTTCTGGGTAGAGGTGGGCACATTGGATGGAGCAGAGGGAATAGTCACATTCTGGGTAGAGGTGGGCACATTGGCTGGACCAGAGGGAATAGTCACGTTCTGGTTAGAGGTGAACACATTGGATCGAGCGGAGGGAAATAAAAAAGTCATGTTCTGGGTAGAGGTGGGCACATTGGATGGAGCAGAGGGAATAGTCACATTCTGGGTAGAGGTGGGCACATTGGCTGGACCAGAGGGAATAGTCACATTCTGGGTAGAGGTGGGCACATTGGATGGAGCGGAGGGAAATAAAAAAGTCATGTTCTGGGTAGAGGTGGGCACATTGGATGGAGCGGAGGGAATAGTCACATTCTGGGTAGAGGTGGGCACGTTGGATGGAGCAGAGGGAATAGTCACATTCTGGGTAGAGGTGGGCACATTGGATAGTGCGGAGGGAAATAAAGTCACGTTCTGGGTAGAGGTGGGCACATTGGATGGAGCAGAGGGAATAGTCACATTCTGGGTAGAGGTGGGCACATTGGCTGGACCAGAGGGAATAGTCACGTTCTGGGTAGAGGTGAACACGTTGGATGGAGCAGAGGGAATAGTCATGTTCTGGGTAGAGGTGGGCACATTGGATGGAGCAAAGGGAAATAAAAAAGTCACGTTCTGGGTAGAGGTGGGCACATTGGATGGAGCAGAGGGAATAGTCACATTCTGGGTAGAGGTGGGCACGTTGGATGGAGCAGAGGGAATAGTCACATTCTGGGTAGAGTTGGGCACATTGGATGGAGCAGAGGGAATAGTCACATTCTGGGTAGAGGTGGGCACATTGGATGGAGCAAAAGGAATAGTCACATTCTGGGTAGAGGTGGGCACATTGGATGGACCAGAGGGAATAGTCACGTTCTGGGTAGAGGTGAACACATTGGATGGAGCGGAGGGAAATAAAAAAGTCATGTTCTGGGTAGAGGTGGGCACATTGGCTGGAGCAGTGTCTCCTCTCCCCCCCCCCCCAAAAAAAGGAAATGCATGAGGGATGCTTCTGCAGTCCATCACTAACGGAGTCCACAAGGCGTTTGAAGACCAGACCCAGGAATGTAGTGACGAAAAATAATAATACAGGAATCTGTCAAGGTGCTGTCACTGGAATGCCATGCATACACTGACTGCAGTCCCTCACTAAAGCAGTCCCTCCAGACTGGAAACATTGGATAGAGCAGTGTCTTTAAAAAAGAAATAAAATGTGTGAGAGGGATGCTTTGCTTTGCAGTCCCTCACTAAAGCATTCCACACTGGGCACATTGGATGGAGCAGTGGCAAAAAAAAATAAAGGCAAGGTGTGGGGGATGCTGCTGAAGTCCCTCACCAATGCTGCTAGTACAGTGGAATTAGGTGAAGCAAGTAAATGAGTTGCCTGGTTCTGCAACATCCCTATTAGTTAACAGGGAATCCAGGTTCAATTCCAGAGGGGTAGGCTAAGAAAGAATACATCTTGCAGGAGGAAGCAGCTTGACACTGCAGGCCAGGCTAGCACCAAGGAAGATGTGTGCTTGATTTCACTGGGGGAGAGACAGCCACCCCAGAACTGCCCCCAGCAACAGCATCTCTCCTAGACCGAGAGCCACCCAAGGCACGCCTTAGAGCTGCAATTTGTGTTGTGCAGGGCAAAGGGAGATATGGCGTTGGCAGGGCGATGTGCCGTTACAGGGGAAGGAGAGATAGATATCTAACACCCATTTTACTTTCCGGTTGCCCTGCCAACCCGGGGAACTTGGAGAACGAACCAGGCCACCCACATAACCTCTCCTTGCTCCTATGTAATGCCAGGTCAGTTAAAAATAAAACCAATATCATCCACGACCTTCTTTCAGATGAGGAGGCTGACCTGGCATGCTTCACAGAGACCTGGCTGGGAGATGACAGTGGCCCAACATGGGTGCAGGCCCTCCCAGCTGGGTACTGTGTTAGTGAGCAGGTGAGGGAAAGTGGGCGGGGGGGCGGGGGCGGAGTAGCTGTGGTCTATAGGGATAATCTTAACCTGACCAGACTTCCTGTTCATGAATTGAATCACATCGACTGTGTGTACCTGAGTCTGAAGACCAGGGATAGACTAGGGATTTTCTTAGTGTACCAGCCACTCCGCTGCCTATCAGTCTCCCTGGCCGAGCTCACGGAACTGGTCTCAGAGCTGGTGTTGGATTTGCCCAGGCTTTTGGTCCTGGGTGACTTCAACATCCCATTTGAGACTGGTTTGTCAGGTGCAGCTTGGGAGTTCATGGCATCCATGACAACCATGGGCCTATCCCAATTGGTCTCTGAACCCACACATTCAGCGGGTCACACCCTCGATGCTGTTTTGAGTTCCGAACAGACGGATCTGTGGGCGGAGGTGACGAATACCTCCGTGTTGTCATGGACACACCATTTTCTGGTCAGGGTTAGTATCATGGCTACCACCCACCCCTGAAGGGGTTGCGAACCTATTAAGATGGTCCGCCCTCGAAGGTTGATGGATCCTTCTGGATTCCAGAAAGCCTTAGAGGGTTCTATGGCTGGTATCGTCGATGATCCTGTAGAAGCCCTGGTCAATAGATGGAATCAAGACCTAACTAGGGCTATCGACACGATCACCCCCAAACTTCCTCTCCGACCTGCTTCTAACAGAGCGCCCTGATATACAGAAGTCCTCAGGGAGCTGAAGCGGAAAGAACGACGACTGGAGCGCCGATGGCGGAAAACTTGACTTATATCCGACAAGACACGACATAGAGAACATCTTCGTTCCTATGGGGTGGCAATACGTGCAGCAAAGAAAGCTTTCTTCTCTGCGCGCATTGCGTCTGCGAATTCACATCCAGCAGAACTGTTCAGGGTGGTGAGGGGTCTAACCCGGGCACCTTCCCCCCTGAATCCGATCTTAGAGCCTTCAGCAGTTTGCTGCGATGCCTTTAACGATCATTTCACAGATAAAATCTCATGGATAAGAGCCGACTTAGATGCCGTCGTTATAGCAGAGGCTGACGATGGAGTGTCCAGCAACTCCGCGAGTAGAATTACACTGGATCAGGTTCAGTTGGTGAGTACCGAGGACGTGGACAAGCTGCTTGGACGAGTGAGGAGGACGACTTGCCCTCTCGATCCCTGTCCTTCATGGCTGGTCGCCCAGGGAAGAGATGCAGTTAGATCGCAATTACAATATATTATTAATGCATCTCTCAGGGAGGGGAGTTTTCCATCATGTTTAAAAGAAGCGGTGGTACGGCCGCTTCTAAAGAAGCCCTCCCAGGACCCCCTGGACTTTAATAACTACAGACCGGTATCAAACCTTCCATTCTTGGGAAAGGTGATCAAGAGGGCGGTTGCCTTTCAACTCCAAGTAGTTTTGGATGACACTGATTTTCTAGACCCATTTCACACTGGCTTCAGAGCGAGATATGGAGTTGAGACTGCTATGGTCGCCTTAGTGGATGATCTACGCCTGAGTATTGACAGGGGGAGTGTGTCCCTGTTGGTACTTCTGGACCTCTCAGCGGCATTCGATACCATAGACCATGGTATCCTTCTGGAACGTCTGAGGGGATTGGGATTCGGGGGCACTGTGCTTCAGTGGTTCAGATCCTACCTCTCAGGCAGGTTCCAGATGGTGATGCTTGCGGATAGCTGCTGTGTGGCATACCACGAGGTGCCATCCTTTCCCCAATGCTGTTTAACATTTATATGACACCGTTGGGAGAGACCATCTGGAGGCATGGGGCGGGGTGCTATCAGTATGCTGATGACACCCAAATATATTTCTCTATGCCTTCGATAACAGCGTCAGCTAAAGATAGTGTGTCTCCTCTGAATGAATGCTTGGAGGCAGTAATGGGCTGGATGGGGAAAAACAAACTGAAGCTGAATCCAGACAAGACGGAGGTGCTTGCTGTCAAAGGCCGCAACCTGGGTTTGGAGGTGTATCAACCAGTTATGGATGGGGTTACACTCCCCCTGAAAGACTGTGTTCGCAGCTTGGGGGTGCTCCTGGATCCGTCACTCCAAATGACAGCCCAGATAGATGCGACGGCCAGGAGTGCCTACTATCAGCTTCGGCTGATACGCCAGCTGCGCCCCTTCCTAGAGTTGGAAGACCTAAAGATGGTGGTGCACGCGCTGGTAACTTCGAGGCTCAACTTCTGCAATGCGCTGTACATAGGGCTACCTCTGTGCCTAGTCTGGAAACTTCAATTAGTTTAAAATATGGCAGCCAGGTTGGTCACCGGTACATCTAGGGGTGACCATATTACGCCAGCTTTAAAATCGTTCCACTGGCTGCCAATTAGTTTCCGGGCGAAGTATAAAGTGTTTGTTATTACCTTTAAAGCCCTACATGGTTTGGGTCCAGGTTACCTGCGGGATCGCCTTCTCCATACAATCCGCCCCACATCCTCAGGTCCTCTGGGAAGAACTTACTACAGTCGGCCAAGACTAGGCTGACAACCGTTTCCCAGAGGACCTTCTCTTCTGCCCTCCCAGACTGTGGAATGACCTGCCGGAGGAGACTTGTCAACTTTACAGTCTTTTAGAATTTAAGAAAGCCATAAAGACTGTTCTCTTCCAGCGGGCATATCCAGTGGAATTTTAGAATGTTTTTAGAATGTTTTTTAGGATGTTTTAATGCAGTTTTAATAATGTGTGTCATGTTTTAATCAGTTTTATGTATTTTATTACATTGTTGTTCCCTGCCTCGATCCAAACGGAGAGGCGGATAAGAAATAAATTATTATTAGTAGCAGTAGAATTAGTATTAGTATTCATACTGCTACAAGTGATTGAAATTATTTAATAACAATCCTTTGCAAATAGTTTGTGTGCTGCTTTGACCACAGATTGTGTAGTGTTATCCTGTGTAGCAGGCTACAGGACACACCAGCACACTCACAGTCAATCAATCAATCAATCAATCCCACACACACACACACACACACACACACAGAGTGAGAGGGAGGGAAAAATATAAATTTTTTTTAATAATTTTTTTTTAAAGAAAGTTAAACAGGGAAGGGGACAACAACACACTCACTCAGTCACAGTATCCCCACTCACGCTAACCTAACCCTTCAATCAAACCAACCAGAAAACATATAAAAAAAATATAACTCAAACACACAAGCAACGAACAGCAAAACGAACCTGAGACACAGAAGGGAAAAGAAAGATGCAAGACTACAATGAATCTCCAACAATTCGCCACCAAAATCAATCCAGCAGTAACTAAGTAACTATAAGACCCAGGACAGAGCTCCAACAAAATCCACCCTTCTCCCTCAACGCCTAACTCCCAACAGAGCCGGAACACCAAGTGTGGGGGTTTTATGCGGGGATAACCTTAGCCCTCCTCCAACATTGTGATTGGAGCCTGCTGGAATCCTTGCTGCATGATTGGTCACTGAATCTGTCAGTCTCAGCAAACACACCCCGCTTTCTAGCTCCCTCCATGTGGTGACAAAAGAGAAAGAGCCTTCCGATAAAACGTAGGATTTTTATCGTCTCTGATAATTATCATAGGTTTGTCTACCGTATCATTATCGTTAATCAGATGTCCGATAAAGACCATATCGTATTGTTATTGGCCATTTTAATGATACAATACACATCCCTAAAAGAGACGTCCCTGGAGCCAGAGCCAGAGGAAGCTTGATGCCATCTCTCTGTGTGTCAGCTGTTATTCTGAAGGCAGATATATACTTTGCATCCTTTTATCATGGTAGCCACAGAAGAAATAATCTGTCAAGCTGAGCTACTGAAGTTGAGCTACAACACTATGCAACTGTATTCCATTATTTATTCCAGACTTCCCAACCTGGTACATACTGGATGGGTTGGACTACAGTTCCAATCACCCTGTGCTGGCTGCAGATGATGGGAGTTATAGTCCAAAACATTTTAGCAGCACCAAGTTGGGGAATCCTGATTCATTCATTTATTTGAAACATTTATACTAAGACTTTTAATTTTAAAACAAATCCTAAATGGCTTCCAGAAGTGAAACTTAAAAATGTAATAAAAAAAACCCCTCTATGTACAAAATCAATGAAATCAGTAAAACACAGAATACAACATAAAACAACAAACAGCATAAACATAAAATCTCAAAAACAACCTCACTTTTAAAAAACAACAACAGGCAAATAACAATAGTTTTTAACCAGCCACCTAACGTATATAAAATTGGTGCCAGGCAAATGTCTCTGAATGAATATGAACTGGATCCATAGGCAAATTCTATGGGTAAGACATTCGAGGATATACTAATATGAATGGTAGACTGTAGCCCTAATGCAGGGGCAGGCTATATAGCTTGCTTGAATTAATCCTCAAAAAAAGAGGAAGGCATTTTATATCTGTGTGTATCTATGCAGCTGCCTTTAAATGAGTGACCAACCAAAGGAACAGTATTGCAGTGTTCAGTATTGCAAAATATTTTTCCTGCTGGGTCTCCAATTTCTAGGAATATTCTCTGAGGGGTGAATATTATCTATTATTTTGAAGACAGAAGTTGTGATGTATCATTTTCTGCATTGACATTATTTGCATGGTTGTTTATAGAACATTATTATTATTATTATTATTATTATTATTATTATTATTATATAACATTTAATTCCACCCAATAATCAACATTCACTGAAGATGGCAGTATGTTATAATGTGGTATATCATTTTAAGGTGATCTACCCAGTGAGGAGGGGACCCCACCTGAATAGGGGACACATGAAGAAGCCTCCAGCCAAGGAAACTCTTGATGGTAGGTGGCCACTTATGCATTTGAAAAAGAGCAAGCATGCCATCAAAAGAGAGGACAAAAGAGGACCCAGATTTGCATAAAAATCATGTAGGTAGAGATTCAAATTTAGAAATAATGATTACAATTTAAATAGGAATACAATTTATCTCATTAGAATAGGGAAGACTGTGAACAGGTGACCTGTGCTGGGCCTGCTCCATCTGTCCATCCAGGTGCTGAGAATTGATGGGCAACATCAAGGTCCCTGCTCTTCCTTCTTATGGCTCTTTAACTTGAAACTGGACCGGGAGAGGGAGAGGGCAATTGCTTTCATTAGTGATGGCTCCAGGTTTTTGAGGGATGTTGGGCAAGACATCCTGAATGAGCCTTCTCCCATAGTGAATGTACCTTCTCACCATCATTGTTACCAGCTTCTATTGCTCTTCATCCTCTTTCTCATCATGGCTACCACATTCTTGCTTGACAGGCAGCCAGCTGGTAAGGAAGTCAGCAGTGGCATCTACTGCTCCACCTCCTCACAACCACCATGGTCTGGACCAGAGTGACAGGCAGGTGAACAAGCAGGTTGCAGTAGTGAAGAGGGGCAACTCCAGGATGCTGGAAATGGGATGCTGGATTAGATGAACCTTTGGTCTGATCCAGCAAGGCACTTTGGAAGATTTTATTTCAGTAATCCAGGGGTTTACCACCAGCAGGAACCCTTCATATAGACCTCAGTGAAAGTTGCAGGAAATGTCCATCTCCATGCAAGATCTGATTACTGCACACTTCTTTCTTTGTTTCTTTTATAAAATTGCCTTCTCGAACCTGCTGCCTTCCAGATGTTTGGGACTTCAGTTCCCTTCTGCCCCAGGCAGCATGGCCAATGGTCAGGAATGCTGGGACTTGTGGTCCCAAATAACTGGAGGGCAGCAGATTGTGGACAGCTGCCTACTATTTCCTACTAAAAAATTAGTAGGAAACTTACGGCAATGTTCAAGGTATTTTCCTGAGGTTACAGGTCATTGCAAAACACTTTGCCTGTTTTAAAGTTTCTATATAAATAATAAACAGTAACATTTCAGGGGTGTGTGAGTGTGTGTGTGTGTGTAGAGAGAGAACCCATCTGGTTTAGGCAAAATTGTTCATTTTGAATTCAGCCAGCAATTGACATCAGCCCCAGATTCTAAGGCAACATAGACCTTGTTTACACAACTGAGACTACCTTGGATTGCTTGAAACAATACCCCAATTCAGATGGCAGCCATTTAATGAGCCATTACATGAATAGAACCTCCATCTGCTTGTAGAGTTATTGGCTCAGATGAATTCTGCAGGTGCAAAGTTCCAGAATGCCTCATTTCAGCTCCCGGCTCACCTCATCCTTTCCAAAAGGAGAGGAAGCTCGTGCTGTTGCTGCTCACCATCTTCATAATTTGGTTACTGCGGACTTGTTTGTATAAATGCTCACTGGGGAACTTATATCAATATTCATGATACAGGGTTGAATCCAGATTTAAGCATGTGCAGTTGGGATAGTAGATTCCTCCCCACTTCCTCCCCATGGATGGCAGCCCCTCCAGCCTGCTGAAAATGCTACATGGAGGATCTGAGGACTAAGGTGGCCACTTACTCATCATCAAAAAAAGAGGAAATGCACCACCAAAAAAGAGGACAGAAGAGGACACCAATTTGTTTAAGATTTGCATATGCAAATCAATATAAACCAGTGCAAATTTGGAAGTAACAACTATTATTTAAATATAAATACAAGACATCTTACCATAGTGGTAAGGTGACCTGTGGCTCAAGCTACTTTCCAGGTGATAAGTGTTGATGGACAACTTCAAGCCCCTGAGCTCTCCCCCCTTACAGTTCTTAAACTTTAAACCAGACATTGATTGGTCAGCCCATCAAATACAGGACACCTTCAAATAGAGGGCTGTCATCTGACAGCCCTCTAAAACAGAGGACTGTACTTTGTAAAGTAGGGCACCTGGCCACTCCACACAGGGACCTGCTAAATGGGGTGAACTGTGGTGCAGGGGGGAAGGGAAAATCCCTCTAAACCAAACAGAGGCATTTTTCTTGAGCAGGGCCCCTTCCATCACAATGTTCTGAGACCTGACATTGGTGGTGTAGTAGTGGTACATTTTGAAAGGCCGGCACTCGTTGTGTTTTCAGCAGTCCTTCTCCAGGAGCCCCCAACAAATGAAGTGAAGTGGATGGCTACTAAGAAAAGGGTCTTTTCTGTTGTGGCACCCCAGAGAGGCTCGCCTGGCACCAACTTTGTGGTCTTTTCAGTACCAGGTGAAGCCCTTCTTATTTTCCCAGACATTTTAACCTTTCATTTCCTGTTGGCTTAAATCTGTTACTACATTTTAAATCTTTGCCCTGCTACTAGGTTTTATTTAGTTTTTAAAAAATATATATGCTGCTGTTTTAAATGTTTAACCCATTATATTATATTATTGTATTGTATTGTATTATATTATAATATTAATTTCATCATGTTTTATTTTATGGTTTTAATTGTTGTGGACAATTGTTGTGGACCCAGAGAGCTTTGGCTATTGGGCATTATAGAAACGTAATAATAAATAAAATATCAATCCCCATGACCACACGCCCCAAGGGGAGTCCAAAAGTGCAGGGAGATGTGTGGATTCATATCAACAAAACCAGTTCTAGCTGTTTTCATCTCTACCAAGGGGAGCTCTTAGGTCTTAATTGGCCATTCAAGACCAGACCACCCCCAACGTATTTTACATTACAATAGGTTTAGCTCATAACTAAATATCATTGTGGAGAAAGCTCATTTCCCCACAGCTACCTTGAGGATTGCAGCATAGATCAGAGGGAACAGGAAATGTTGAGGGGTGTGGCAGATGACATCAGCATCCCTGCTAATCAAAAAGTGCCAGCGCAACATCCCTGTGAGCTCTGCCTCCACTACAATACTGATCAGCATGAATACTAGGTATCTCCTCTAAACCCACATCTCTACGTGGGTGTCTCTAATATCAAACAATGATCTTTGTGCCAATGCATCCAGGTACAAAATGCAACTCAATATGCCACTGGGGTGAGATTATCCATATTCTGCTTTGTTCATCCAAGGTAATTTCTTGGATGAACAAACGTGCTTTCTTTTTTCCAAGAAAGGCCTCCAACATCAACAGACAAAATGGAGACTGAAAGAGTCTCTGAACTCTGTTGCTCGCCCCCAAGAATTTTTATCCTCAAGAATTTTTCTTCTTGCAATAATAACAGAGTTGCCAGAAAGGAAAGGAATGACTTTAAAAACAATTAGTACACGTGGTGTTCATTCTTGGCTCATTCCACATCCTCATCTGCCCGAGAATACTCAGCAGTGCTCCATGAAAAATGTTTTTTGAACTAATGAGGTATATTTGCATTCCCCTTAGAATGGATTTGGAATTTTTCATCTACGTTGCGCTATGAAAAATGGATGTGTTTTTCACAGAGGTAATTTGAACATAAACCATCACATCAACGGAAAGACAACCTTTGCAGAAACTTTTTAACTTAGCTCATTCCATTTGTTTTCACTGGGGAAGGTCAGACGTACGCGAGGGATGTAAATTTCATGCACAAACCTAGATGCTGATGAGATTTGTTTTTGTAGATAATCTGTAGCAGAGAAATTTTTCATAATGTCACTGCAAAATAAATTAAAATGTTCATCTTCATATGGCTGGTTCCATTGCATTAAAATAAATGTTGCAAGCTCATTTAATTAGTATAGTTAGGAATGTCTCTTCCCTGCTTCACTGACTCTCCAAATCACAAGTTAATTTGTCAAAATCAGACCATTGTTTTTCCTTCATTCTTCATTACTGAAAAGACAGCCCCATTTAAATAAATGTTTATGCTACAGAGAGCAGAGCAGTGAACAACCCCAAATATTTTTATAAGCCAATGTTAGAAAAGTTTGGTGTTCATAGAACTATGATGCCTGGACAAGAATGTGTGTGTGCGTGTGTGTGTGTGTGTGTGCTGTTATTGGATATTTGACTAGCTGGAAAGGTACGGAACTGAGTGGTCCCTTGTAAGTGATCATGCAGTCCTATGCACCATCTCTCACGCTACTGGCGAAATGCACTCAGAAGCCATTTCCTTCTGTGTTTTCAAAGACAATGGATGACACGAGATACAATCTCTATAAATTACCCTAATCAAATCATCCCCTTCAAGAACTCTGGGTTAATCAATTATTCTGTGTTTTGCAGTTCATATGACTACAGCTTCTAAGCCATTGGTAGTGCTGCTTCTTTAAAATGGCACGGGTTATGTCTAAATCAGATTCCCCATTAAATGCATTTCCATCCTTCATAAAATCTATTATAAAGAGGAGCAATTAATCCAGAATAAAAATAACAGGGGTGAGGAGAGATAATTTTATTTTTTAAATAGGGAGTTTTGAACACAGTCCACTCCAGAGTGAGGTGTGTTTACACTCCATTGACTTGGGCGGGTATCAGGGGTAGGCCTGGTCAGGCACCTGCTGAGGGCCCGTGCCCAGTGACAAGATCCCCTTTGATTTGCCCCTCCTCTTCACCATTGCAACTGCTTATTCACCTGCCTCCTCTTGTGCCCCCCAAAATGGTGGTGGTTAGAAGAAGGGAGCAGTAAATGCCACGGCCTACTTGCTCAGTGATTCTGCCTGCCTGTCAAGCACGCAGGTGGTAGCAATGATGAAAAAGAGGAGGAGCAACAGTCGCTGGTGATAATGGTGGTGAGAAGGCAGATTCACCAAGGGAGGGGAGACAAGGGCTCTCAAAAGCACAGAGCTGTCACTGAAGTGCACAATGTAGGGAACGTATGGCCCTCCAGAAGTTGTTGGGACTGCAACTCCCATCAGCCCTAGCCAGCACAGCCAATGGTGAGAGATGATGGAAGTTATAGTCCAACAACATTTGGAGGGCCACACATTCCCCAGCCCTGCTGTAGAGGTCGTTTGCAAGACATTTTCAAATAACCATCATCCGTGCAACAACACAATGTTATATTTCAGTAAAGAAAATGTGGCCTGGGTTCCTGGAAAATGCGGTGTGTTTGTCTTTTTCTGTACCTCTTATTAGCCCACACTAAACCCAGGGATGTTATTAGTTGGAGTTGTCACGTTGCCACAAAGCAGCCCTCCTAAATGAGGAGTCGAGAACCAAAGAAATTATGTGGCACCTGTTCCTTTCTTTTCCAACACACTTTTTTTATGGCTTACCTGTCTTCCTTGGTTATTTCTTTATACAGCTTGTCACCTGAGGTACAAAATGAAGCGCTAACATCCTATTCATTAAGCTTCGTGGCACAGCAATATGTTAGTGTCTTTTAGAATCTATTACCACTATGAATCTGATGGTGCTGTGGTCTGGGGGATCAATCTTACTTTTCTGGCGTCACAATACCCTTGAGACCAGCTTTGTGCCATTAATACATTATGTAATTACCCAGAAACTTGAATCAGCCTGCAACTCCAGGAGTTCCTTCTTGCAGTAGCACACTGGACAACAGCGACAAACCCCATGACCTGATGGCATGTTGGAGAAGATCGACATGCCCACAAAAAAGGAAGGATGTTCCTAGGTAGAAAAAAAAAGCTCTTTAAAAAAATCTGGATATATCAGATGACAAGAAAATATGAAAAGCGAAGAGGGGAATCGTGTAAGACAGTGCAGGCACTTGAGGGGAACTGTTGTACCAAGTGCTGGGTGGCTACCAGGTGAAGGGCCTTCTCTGTAATGGCCTTCCATCTGTGGAATGCTCTTCTCAGGGAGATCTGCCTAGCATCTTCACTGTATATGTTTAGATGCCAGGTTAAGAACTTCTTCTAGCAGGCATTTAATGTTGAACCTATTGCTCTGATTATTAACTTTACCACTGTCTTTAGTATTTTTAATATTCTAACATTTTGATATTTTCATTGTCATATGCATTGCTTTGCTTAATATTTTACTGTTGCTTGGTTTATTTTTAAAAAATATATTGTAAATATCCCCAAGGTCATCTGCCAATTGGGCAGTACATACATACATACATACATACGTTAATTAAATGCTGGAAATTTAACATTCCTTCCCCTTGACCATTTTGACTGGGGCTGATGGGAGCTGGAGTCCAAAATATCTGGAGTGCACCAAGTTGGGGAATGACGGTATAGAAAGAGGAAAGGAATGGTGTATTCTTAAACACTTAATAGGCCAGTTTGTATAACGTGGTCAGGTCACCATGGATTATTTTGCCGAGTGCATGTGGCTGACATTTTGAATCCACAACCCCTGATCATGGTGATAGGGAGTTACACTGTGTCATGAGAACATGGCCATCATGAGTTATTCAAGGGTTAAACGATCCTCACATAACCCTACTACTAATCAAGGGTTTAGCTCTCAAATAACCCAGGATAGCTGAGTTCACACAACATGATACAACCCCCAATCATGGGTTGCACATTGAAAATGGAGGCTACACATGCCTTGCAGGGCATGATGATGGTGAAGGTGATGATTTAGTTGAGTTGTATTCTGCCATTATACTTCTCAAAATTCTACTGTTTATAAAAATGCCACCCATTGAGTTAACAATTAATAATGAATTTGGCACCCAGGATCTACCTGATGAGTTCTACCATTGTGCAAACTATCATACCAAGTGCTGGAAAGTGATGTATTTTTTTCCAAGTTGCTGTTCAGCGAATCTTATATTTCTTTCAAATTTTAATGAAAACTACTGATGTAAGTTGTTTGGGTTTGTCAAAGAGACGTGTCTTTCATTGGTTTGGTGAAGTTCTGAGTGGTGGTTCAAATGTTATTTTTCTGTTCCATCAAACCCTATGGCAACAACTGCTGGCAAAATTATGTTGGGCATGCCCCGTTTCACTCTGAAGCTAGAATGCTGTCAGTATTTTCAGAGGAATTCTATTACAGAGGGCTTCAATGTGTCACTCCTATTCTTTTAGTTATGGAATGTGACCTCACAAGGTTAGCCTACCCATCACTACACAGATTGGGACCTTAGCATTTTAGCTTTGGGACTTTAAGCCTTCCCCTGACCCACTGTAGTTCTCATCTGATCAGTCCCCCACATCTCTAATTTCCATTGCCAAAATGGCATCCAATTGTAGGGTAAATTGCAGGCATAGGGCAAAGTGTTAAAGCTCTCTACACACCACTCCAGTGTCCTGATTCATTTGAGGTCACATGAGCTTACTTTTGAGTAAAATAATAAAGTGGGCAGGGGGCATACATAGCTACATCTTTAAAGTGACATCCAGTTTCACCTTCTAAGAATTTGGGAGGGATGGGGATGGAATACACAGGTAGAGGGAGCAGAGGGATCCAGGAGATCACACCACCTTTCGGAAAGCTGAAATGCAGCACAAGGGCCCCAATCCTTGCTCTTACTTTCTGTGTGGTGGGAAAAGGGCATGCAAGGATAATGTCTCGCACTAGCGATATATTCACATGTTACGCTTATATATGTTCATTCAGATGGTTGTGTCATTTCGGGATTTCAGAGCAATCCCTTTGGGGGAGTGGAGTTCAATGAGTTTTCCTAGGTTCAGCCCCCAGGACTTTGTTTATGTTCCTGCTGTGGCACCCTACTTGATCTGCAGTAAGTCAGGCCAGTTTGCAGTTTGTCCAGGAATTTTGTACATTTTTGGAAGGTTCTGCAATTGGCAAAAAAATCTAAAAAAATTGCACAAAGTACAGCTAAATTTGTGCAAAGTATGGCCAAATGTGCACAAATTGTGGTGGAATTTGTGCAAATTGCAGCCAAATGTGTGAGATTTGCACAAATTTGGCTAGGATGTGTGCAAATTCAGTCATGCTTAGTGCAAATAACTCAGAAATTTGGGCAAATTGCAGAACCTTCAAAAATATGCAAAAACAAGTGAATCATATATGCTGTGGAACTCCAATGAGCCAAAAAATAAGAACCAGATTTCCCAGCGATGGACAACCCTAGTGTCATTCTAACAAGTCTTTCACATTGCATATCAGCTCTACACATGAGAAAGGGAAATGGGGATTAGCTGGCCAGCTCCACCCCCCTCCCTCACCATTCTCATTGCTTTCTATATGTGGAGGATATATGGAAGTTTTCTGTCTGTGGAAGTTTTCTCCAAGAGTTCAGAATCCTGATTCTCCAAATGAAATCATGATTACCATTAGTTAAGTATTTATATCCCATTTATCATATAGGTAAACTTGCAAGAAAACAGATTCAAATACATTTGGGAGAAGGTAGGATTGCCAATACTGTAATTATACATTTCCTTTTTAAAAAAAACCAGGGAAATTTAATGATAAAAAAACCTGCTGTTTTAAGACCAGAGTTAAGGCTATCTCACGTTGGGTCAAGCTCCACAAAGCCAGGAAACTGGAAGCTAAGGTTTGTGTTTGTGCCCAGTGGTGATGTTTTGCAATGTCACAAATTATGTTTGCTTACAACTTACCCTCCATGCACCAATGCTTTTCCTTGATCAGCAAAGATAACTTCATATTGTCCTGGTCCTGGATTACCCTGTGAAGGATCTAGATTTACTGCTAGAAGAGGGTTCCTTTGCACTGTTTGACCCATACTGCCAGTTACTGCTGTAAGCAACAAACTGGCAAGGGTCAACTCACAGAAGGATTTCTCTGGCAAATCAGCAAGGCCCAAATGCTTCATAAAGCAATACAGGACCAGGGCAATGTGGGGGCATCTTTGCTGGTCCAAGGCACTCCATCCTCCCCACCTGCATTTGGACCTGAAAGATCAAGGAATAAGCATGGAGTGAGCACAATTTTAGAACAGATTCTAGTACATCGTTAAAAAAATCTTTCCACCTATGAGTGGACAATGAAACAAAAGAAACATGACAATTCATGAAATCCAGACAGAATAGGCTTAACAAAAACTACGCGTCTCTACTTAGAATCAAGTTTTAAATGCTGCAACTCCAGAATCACAGCTAGTTTTTCACAGCACCTGGTTTAGAGGAAAAATAGAACTGCATCTATATTTTTAGATCTATAGCAGGCTGTTTTAAAAATTAACACTTTTGTGTCTATTCTAGGACAATCTATTAATGCAGAACACGGTGTCATATACTGCAGTACCCCTGTGGGAAGAAGGCTCTGAAGCCCATAAACTGATACTGTGAAAAATATGAGTAGTTAAAGGTATATTCCTTTCACCTTGACTCATCCCTCCAAATGACTTCTCCCTTCAAACCTTTCCAAACTCTCCAAACTGAATCTGAATGGACACCAACCTCAGCTCATGCTTCAGGTGTTATGAACCATCACAGGATGGCATTTAGCCTTTCTATATAAAATATAAGAAAATCCCTTTAGATATGCATGTTATATTGGGCTACATAATCATAATTTAGAGACTGTATCAATGAAGCATCAAGCATGGTTCCTAAGAGCTTTGTTGGCTGCAAAACATTGCAACATTGGAAATCAAACATAGTCTCCCAACGTTAATCAATGAATAAATGACGAATTATAGCTAGCAGTATGAATAGGTGACTTTCAACCAAAGTAAAAAAAAATCCAAATCATCCAGCAGAATCTCCTAGGACTTAATGCAGGCCGGATACCATTGTCCTGTCTGACCTTACTGTTAACTTATTGGTGCAGAGTCTTGCCCTTTCTATAGTAGGCTGACCAGATAAAATCCAGGTCAGGGCTCATGTAACTTTAACAGTTGTAGAGAAAAGGGAATTTCAGCTGGTGTCATTTGTATGCAATTAGTTCCTGGTGAAATTCCCTCTTCATCACAACTGTTAAAGGTGCATGCACTATACTAGAGTGACCATATACAAAAGAAGGCAGGGCCCCTGCAACTTTAACTGTTGTGATGAAGAAGGAATTTCACCAGGAACTAATTGCATACAAATGACACTGGCTGAAATTCCCTTTTCTCTACAACTGTTAAAGTTACATGAGCCCGGTCCTCCTTTTCATATGGTCAGCCTAGTCTAGCATTCTGTTCATACAGTGACCCATCAGCTGCCTGTGGGAAGCCCATAAGGACATGAGTGCAATACCACCCTCCCCCTCAGGTGGTACACAGAGGCATACTGCCTCTGATATTGGACATAGTATATAGCCATCAGGACTAGTAGCCACTGTTTTTGTTAGAATCTCTTATAACCAGTGAATAAAAATAAGAATCTTTTCCCCCAGAAGTGGCTCCTGCCATGCAAACTGTGTGGCCCACAGTGGTTCTATGATGACTATTACCCATGCTGCGATAGGAAAGGAGAGACAGGCAACCAGCACAGGATGATATTGTAACCTTATTTCAGCCTTCCCCGATATGGTCACCCTCCAGGTGTTTTGAACTGCATAGCTCAATGGTTGAAAATCTGCTTTGCATGCAGAAGGTCCCAGGTTCACTCCCCAGCATCCCCAGTTAGGGTTAGGAAAGAATCCTGCCTGAAACCCTGGGGATCCATTGCCAGTCAGTGTTGGATGGACCAAAGGTCTAACTCAGTATGAGGCAGCTTCTTATGTTCCTAACTTACATCATCCATAGCCTGAATGGCTAATAACTGGGGATTATGCAAATGGTGTTCTGAAACATTTGGATGGCACCAAGTTGGGGAAAGCAGCCTTACATGGTTCACATGGGTTAGAAGCAGGTGGATTTCCCTGTAAAACCAAGGTATGGATGTGCCTTCAAGAGTTGACATCCTGAACCTTATTGGACCAGTGCAGGAATCAGCTGTAGATCCAGTGTGGTGTAGTGGTTAAAGTTTTAGACAGGGACTTGGGATATCCAGCTTCTAGTTTCCATTTGGCCATAAAGCTCACTGGGTGATTTTGGGGCAGTCACTGACTGTCAGCCTAACCTACCTAAAAGAGTTGTTGTGAGGATAAAATAGAGACGAAAGGACCATACGATGCACATTGAAAGAGGAAAGAAGCTGGGATGTAAATGTATTAATAAATAAATCCAACCTCAATGCGCAGGAGCACTTTACTCGTTAAAAACAACAGCAACATATATAACGCTTTACAGGTTGTTGTTTTTAAAGCATTCGTTCGGGACTGTGCAGTCTACTCTTACCTCACGTTGCTTTCAGTTAACCACCAAAGATTCATCTCTTTTATTTGGCATAGATCACTTTGCGTGGGCTCAGTGCTATACTACAGAGATGAGCCGGTGCACGGGAACCTACATAAATGGCTTTGCCATGGAAGCCCAGGTTAGGGCGGCCAGTAATAAATACATTTATTGGTTAGACAGTAAAAAGTACTGAGGAGTTTAAAATAAATTCAGAGTTATTTAAACTTAATTTATGATCAGGAAAATAAACCCTCTTGTGCCATTAATGTTTTTTATCTGGCCCATCAAATGTCACACGCTACTGGCTTTGGTTGTAAGGTCACTGGAAACAACATATCAGAGGTGTCTCCGACACAAATCAAGTGAAATTCCCTTAAAAATAAAAATGTCAGTGGTAGAATAATAGGCAATGGTTATTTCATGCTATGAAAGATTTGCAATATATCAAGGGTTCACCTTTTTCTCTCTTTATATCACTTTATACATGAAATAGAGTTCCATTCAGCTGATTCAAAATAAAGATGGTTTACAGGCTAAGAATAATGTGCATCCGTGGTGACAAAACTAGCTATGGGTTCTACCAGCGTGTAGAAATCTATTTGAAAATATTTCTTCCTAAATGACTGGGCATTTCGTCTCCACATGCAGCCTATCATCATGGTACCCAATAGATACTTTAGGATGTTTCCTGAGGGGTGTCTTCGCGGCATGGGTTGGCACCACGTCCCTCAAAACCCCCACGCTTTCCCTCCCATGGGGTTGGCGTTGGGTAATCCCAATGCTGAGGAGTGGCCATCCGGGGACTGCAGCCACCCCAACCCTCTTCCTGGTGGAAGGTGACCAATTGCAGGTCACATTCCACCAGGCACCACCCAGCCATGCCTCCACTGCAGAGCGAGGCATCCTCGCCTCACTTCAGAGAAAAAAGTTGGGGTAAGTCCCCGACTTTTTTTCTCCACAACTTTGGCAGAAAGTCCTGGGCTGGCTGTGTGATTGCAGGGGTGTCATATAATCGAGACTGCACCACTGCACACCCAGCTGGGGCCTTCCAAACATTTAGACATTCCCCTGGAACCTGGAAAGCAAAAGAGAGATTTGGCCTCCACCATCACTGACTGCATTGGCCTGTAATGATCAAACAAACTTTTGCTAAATCCTGGCTCATCATCCATGAGCAACAAGCTCATGCATGCTGCTTGATTGCTCCCAGTTGGCTCCACCTGCCAGCAGGAGCAGCTAAAGCAGTCTTCCCCAACCTGGTGTCCTCAAGATATTTTGGACTTCCACTCTCATCAGCCCCAGGCAGCCTGGCCAATGGTCAGGAATACTGACAGTTGTTGTCCAAAACATTTGGAGGGCACCAGGTTGGGGAAGGCTGAGCTAAGGTAACCAGAAATTAACCAGGAGGTAAATGTTTCCCAATACATCCCAGCCAGGAACTCCTAGCTTGATGCTTAAACAAGCCAGGAATTGGAAACTAGCTACAAACCCCAGCTTCAGATTCTGGCTTATTAGGAAGTGACAAACCAGGAGTCCTGGTTCATACGAAGCAGGAAGCTTTTTTTCTTCCTTATGGTGAGTTCCTGGTTGTGGTCCTCTGCAGGCCAAGATCGACAGTGATGCCTCAGGACCGGTCACAGCATTGAGACACATAGAATCAATGGCCTGGATCTAGTGTTGGTTATATTTTAGTATGATTAAATCTGAATCCAATCCATTCAAAGGGACCACCAATATCCCAGGTGTCTGCTTTAGACTTGAACAGCTCATACTAGCCAAAAGTTCTTCCTACAAAGAGAAAATGCATCACCAAAAAAAAAAAAAAAAAAAAGAGGACAAAGGAGGACACAAATTTGCATAACACATTCAAATCACTATATGCAAAGTTGGAAAGAATGATTATTATTTAAATAGATATGACCAGTTGACAGTCTGCTGTCTGAGGTGCTAAGTGTTGACAGGGAACTTAAAGGCCCCTGAGCTCTCCCTTCTTATGGTTCTTTGACTTTAAAACAGACATGGACTGCACAACCCATCAAACAGAGAACACACTCAAATAGAGGACTGTCCTCTGTCAACCTTTTAAATAAAGGACTATCTTTAGTGATGTAGGACATCAGGCCACCCTAAGTGGAGAAATGGCAGGAGGGGGAAAGGTGAAGTACCCTCTATTTCTCTGCTCCAAATTTCCCCACCCCATAGCATCTGTTCCTGACAAAAAATGGGTTTGTGGTCTCAGTCACACCCATATGCAGGCCTTAACATTGTTTTCTTTGCTCACTGAACACAAGCAGGGAGTGTAGTTGGGAGTGGAAAGAGCAGAATGGGCAGAGAGAACTTGGAAGCTGAATCTGGATCCAACCCAAGCTCCTTTTAATGGAATCCAAGTCTACAAATTCCTGGAGAACTCTTGGAGGTGCGTATGAAGAATGAGGAAATGGATTGCTGACTTCGTTGGAATAAAACACCCCAAGGTTGACTCCTTCATCTTGGCTGCTCACCCTTTAAGTATACAACACTATATTTTCCAATTATAATGAATCAAAGAAAAATATCATCCAAAAATAGAATATTTAAATGAGAGGAAAAGAGGAAATGGAGCAGTTTCTCCTCAGGAACAAATGAAAACACAAGTGTCTAGGTTACACTGGAGTGCTAGTCTAGAGGTATAATTCCTTCCAGCATTCAAGGTGCTTGAAAAGCTGAGATTTCTCTTTTGTGATACATTGTAAATAGGGTGACCACTTACGATGTGCGAAAAAAATAGGAAGCTTATCAACCAAAAAGATGACAACAGTTTACATTAAAAATGATGTATGCTAATTTTATGTATAGATGCAAATTTAGAAATACTTAATTTAAATAGAAATTCAGTACATCTCACTATCATGTGGAAGACCAGGTGGCCTGTGTGGTCTGCCTGTCCTGCCTACCATCCAGGTGCTAAATGTTGATGGGCAGCAGTTCTTAGAGTTCTTTATCTTTAAAGAATTGGACAGGACATCCCTTCAAATAGAGGACAGCTCTCTGCAAAAGAGGACACATGGCCATCCTGATTGTAATCCAACATGAATAATCCCCAAGCTAGTTCAAGCATCATACTTTACTGAGCAGATGCCTATCTCTATTCATCTTCTATGCTGCAGAAGAAGTTTAGGAGGTACCATCATGTTTCACAATGGTCAGTAGTGCTCGTGTAGCATCTGGGGCCACTTCATGTCCTGGAACAATGTCACACTTCCTGATTTTCGTCCAGTGGTGCTGCAATCATCATGCCTAACCCTGAGCTCATTATCATTGGCATGGCACTCAGGATCAGGCCCTAAAATTCCATCTTTGTAACTCATTTTGATTTTGATTGTTAGGCTCTGTCTTAAGCTTCCCGTCTTACAATGAAATACTTCTAAAACACTTTTATGTCTTACATGCCAGCCAAGGATTAAGTTGTTGACGTTGATGAATTGTATGTCTGATCCCTCTACAGTCCCCATAGTGTTGTAAAATATAGTGCTGGATACTAAAAATGTGAAATATATCGGATGAGCACAGCTTTATTTTCCCGTATGCTCAGAAATTCCAGCTCTTGTTCATAATGATGGACACGCACGCCTCTGCCGGCACTTTAAAGTTAAAACATATTTCCGTTGCCATCTTCCATTAATTTGTAAAATGGACCAGCTGAAACCAATCATAGCCTTGTTATGCATTCTTTTTCTTTTGCTGGGATCCAAAGAACTAAGCTACTAATTTTGTGCCCCATGCTAACAGAGGTAACTTTCAGAAGTGGTTTGCAATATAGTATGTGAAAGCTGCTGTTCAAGGAAAAAGAAAATCAAGAATCTCACTGGGCTTTCCCAGCTTCTAGAATGTAAACTGTGAGAATAAAATGTTGACATTGTTAAAAAAAAAATAACAACTCAAGGTGACTTAAAAATTTAAACCTTCAAAATTTTAAAGCAATTTAAAACAGATAAAAACAATGATCAGGGTGAAAATCAATTCCATTTAGAAAACATGATAATAATAGGATAAAAAAAAACATGCCTTTTGAAAAGCAACCAGAGGATCATGATATGAAAGGCAGAAAGATCCACAGTTTTATCACCCTCTCCAAATCTGGCTAGCAAACAGTTTAGGGGGTTTGACCCCTTCCTTAGGCAATTTGGAATTCTCCATCACATGGGTATCAGCATTATACAAGGCCTATTCAGAAGAATGTATCAACATGAGAGGGGGGAGCAGAACCACACTCACCCCTGGTGTAGGGTACATGCACCAACTGGCCCTGCCCCCTAAAATCCATGCATACAATGTGAATGTCTGCAGGGAGGGACCCTTCGCATATGCAGTTGTACCTGCCAAAGCTCCCACAGAAGCTAGAACCATAATGACCAGGATTCCAGATTGCACGGAAGCCTTTGTGCATACAGTTGTATGCACAATATTTGCCTCCCTGCAGCAGGGTGACCAGTTCTGACTCACCAAAAGCAAGAAAAAAGAAGGCAAAAGAGGACACCAATTTGCATAAACAGTACATATGCTAGTTTATGTCTATAGACACAAATTTAGCAATATAATTATTATGATTTAAATAGAAATATAGTACATCTCACCATCGTGCAGAAGACTGTGGCCAGAAGACATGTTCCTGCCTGTTCAGTCTCCTGTCCAGATTGATGGGTGACAGGGATTATTATTATTATTATTATGGTTTTATAACTTTAAATCAGAACTGCACAGGAAGCCTTTCAAACAGGGAACAATCCTCTAGCAGCCCTCCAAACAGAAGACTGTATTTTATAAAAGAGGATACATGGACCCCTAGGTATGTTGGTTTCTTAGACTCTGGTTCTCAAAACACCTTTCCAAAAATAATCTTTGTTGCTTCTTCCTGTCAGTTCAAACACTAAGGATGTACCTTTTGTCCGAAATGGCACAACTGTAGGCCTTGATTTGTTCTGGGGATGGATGGGTTTTGTGAAATCAGTTCCATCTTTGTTTCGCAGATTGTTAAGCACTTCCATTTTGTTGTCTGTTCATTGACAGAATCTGGATTTCTCTCAATTTCCTGAATCTATGTTGCATTAGAAAGCACACACCTGTGCAAATGTGCACGTCCAAAAATGCATATTTGCACAAATGTGCAAATCCCCTTCCAACCCCCAACCCCCATTTTCATGTTTCAGCCTGTGGTGGGGAAATGTGCATTTTCGTTTGGTGAGTTTAATCCCCGCCCCATATTTTTGTACACTTAAATTGTGTACAGTTGTGAACAATTCCAGAAAGTTTAAAAAAAATGGTCTGCAACTCCTCAGAATCTGTATGACTCAGAAAAAGCCAGTCTGCAGCGGAATCTGCAGGTGGATTCATAGAAATCCAGTTTCATTTGAATCCATTGCAGATTTTTCTGACATCTGTAATTTGTACGAGGGTTTGCTTTTGGTGTTGTGTTCTGCCACATTCCCTCCTACAAGCTATGGCCCATTATTGCTATGAGACAGAGGCCCAATATAGATTAGGGTGGTATGTCTGTGCATGTGTGGGATGGGTAACACATCCATGTTCTTACAAAATATTTATTGACATTCCTATATCTTCCCCTCCCCACTCCCAAACAATTAGACCTGTTGGAGTTCATTTTGAGGTTTGGAGTGACGTATATTTAAAACTGAATATAATGATATGACACTTATTCGTTTTTCTCAAGTTGGAAAGATGCTCTGTGCCTTGAGGCACCAAATTTCACTCAGAAGTAATTTCTAATATTGCTTCATCCTATTACTTGTAAATTCAATGCAATTAGAGGCATATTCAGTTCATTACCACTCTGAACTCTTGCCCCTGGTGTGTGTGTGTGTGTGTTTCATTCTGCTGCCTTTCAAAAACACTTTATTAAAAGTTTGTTTTTACTACCATTTGTAAAAAGCAAGTAATGTATCACAACTAATCATTAGTTAAGATCAAGCTCAGGCTCATGGCCATAAATCTGGCCCTACGACACCACAAAGACTCTGCATTCAAGTGGTCTCTCATATGTTTACATTTCATTTCGTGTATTAAATTGTCCTTTGTATTAATAGCTAAATTATTCTCTGAATGTGGATGTTTAGGTAGCCAAAATGGCACAAGAAGAAGGTATCAGTAAACTTGGGGGAGCTGCAAGGTTTGCAGAGGTCCAAAGGTTTAGGGGGAAATAACCAAAACAGCCAAATGCAAACTGAAGATGCTAATGGGCATGGAAAGTTGACTGACTTTCTCTCTTCCTTGTTTTCTCTCTGCTGTGTAAGCAAGATGGACACTTATGAATCACCATCAAGAAGAAATGCGTGCCCAAAAAGAGAACAATTTGCATGTGATAAGTTACATGTATAGATGCAAATTTAGAAACACTTATTATATTTTATATAGACATACAATAAATCTCACCATAGTGTGGCAAACAGTGACCAGGAGACTTTCCGCGTGCCAAGTGTTGAGGGGCAGCAATGATTTATCTTTAAAATGGAATTGGATGAGATAATCATTCAGATAGAGGACTGTCCTCTGTAAAAAAAAAAAGGGGGGGCACATGCCCACCCAAGGCTTTCATGCATGGTGTAACTTTGATGTTGAGGTGCATTCAAACACTTCATTCTAACCTCCACATGAAATTATGGGCTACATTAGGTCAGTGACTGGCAAACTACATTATGTCAGCAACTGATGGTTTGAAAAACAACAGAAATGAAATCCAGGTCAATGGTTAAACAGGCATTGCATGAGAGATTAGCATGTTTTCATGTTCTCATGAAACCAGCCTAAAGAACAAAATAAAATTCCTAGAGGGATTACCAAGGATTAGCAATGCAAGAGCTGGGGGGAGGGCAGAAGAGAATGGCATTTAAGTAGCAGACTCCAAATGTAGTCTGAGTATTAGGTTCCTTGCAACTGAGGCACTACCAGAAAGAAGAAGACACCTGCATCCCCTCAGCAGGATTCCCTCTGAAATGTGCTCCAAAAATGGTACATCTGTAGACATCCAAAAGCACTCGTAGCTCAACATTTAGCTTCTAGCTTTGCTTCAGTTTTCTCTGAACTTCTGATATTTTTAACCTTCATAACTTGTACCATGAATTTTTCAATTAGCCAGCACATAATTAAATCAACTGATTAAACAGAGAGGTTTTGAGTTGATAAAGTACCATTATGCACTCCGACTGCAATGGGGCGCTAATGATATGTAGATTACGCTCAAGAGCAATTGCTTTCTCTCTCTGACTCCTCCTCCGCCGTTCTCAAGTGTCCCTTTCCCATGTTTGGCTCCTTGACAAGACGTGGCTGACTTTAACCATGAATAGATAACTGCAAGAGGGGAAGGAACCTTGAGATGTAGGACAGACAGAGTCAGATCCCATTTAGTGAAGGTGAAACAACATTAGAAGATTTTAAAAAGGGGGTTTCCCAAGACCACACTTGCCTTGGGATGGTAATACAGGGACTAGAGAGGCATTTTAAGGGGAGAATCAAGGCCAAACTACACATGATGCTCAATATGTCACATGAAGTTCTAAACAGCCATCATGGGAGGGGGGGGGGGAACCTAATCAAGATCCAGAGAATGGTGCCTTTCCCCCTGTGTTGTGGTCTCGATGAAAATGCTTTTCCTCCAACTGCTGTTCCTGGCACCAATGGGAGCTTGTCTTCCAACTCAACTAGAAGCATGTGTGTGGGAGGTGTGTGGGATTCATCAAGAATATGTCATGAGAGGGAAGGGTTAAATACCTCTCACTGTGTATCATAGCCCCGATCTTCATTAGGGGCCCGGTGCTTATTCCTCATACTTTTTAAACATTATTGTAACATTAATGACAACTTTGTGTCTTACAGTTTGACCATCTGTGTGTGTGTTGTTTAACTCCTCCCCCACCACACACCCACCCACACCCACACCCACACAAACACTTTGTTGCAAATGTCCCTCCTTGTCTTTAGTCTGTTTTCCCTCAGCTCAATTATGAGAACAGAAATATCCCAGGCTTGGGATGGGGGTGGAGGTACTGCCTTGAATGGTATTGGTAGAGTGGGCTTGGAAAGGTTTAAAAGTGCATTTGTGTGCGCACACACACACACACACACACACACCTCACCTCTGAACTCACATCACTTTGACAACTTTGGGTTTGGCAACATGTATTTGCTGTGGTAACTTTCTCCGTGGCCACCATGAGCTCAAGAATTAGGTAGTCAAGACATAAATATGGCTGGAGACGGACTGTTGGATTTAAGAGCTTTTTTACATGAGGCATGTATTGTGTGCTTGCCTTCCTTAATCACAGTTGTTTATGGGTTCTTTAGATGACATCCAGTTAAACTTTTGTTTCTTAAGAGCACTTTGCTGGGGAAAGGGGGAGAGTTTAGAGTGGGGAAAATCAAGCACTATTTTTGGAGTGAAAGAAAACATATTTTCCTACTTGTGTAATTGAGTTATTCTGCTACAGCACACTACCACCTAGAGGTTATGTAGCAGAAAAGCAGGAAAGGAAAAGCTCTTTGTGCAGAGCTTGGCTCTCAATTCGGCGACAAAATAAAAAGTAGGTACAGTGGATAAACAGTCTTGTTTAGAAAAATTAGAACACTTGAAAGTGACTTGAAATAAGGTTTGATTATCATGGTGTAACATTATGGGTGCTTGCAGACAAGTACAATCGCCCTACCCCATTCACGGATTTTTCCATAGTGCCCAGATGACATTACTTTACATTTTGTAACCCTCATGTTTTGCTACCATTTTCCCAAACATTTTTTCTTACCCTTAAAAATCTATTAAGGAGGGAAAGACAGAAAACTGCACAGTGCCTTTTGATTGGTAGCGCCTAGGAGTCCTCCATCCACAAGCCTCCTGAACTTCTTTTCTCCCATTATCACCTCTGGTCAAATAGATTTTGTAGGTTTTCTTGGTTTTTTAATAATACAAGCACTTGAGTAACATGCTTACCTGATAGGAAAATGGGATGAATGCTGTTTGAAACTCAAACTAGATGCTACATGCAGTTATCTCAAATTTACTTTGATTCTCTATGTAACACATAGTACCCCATTGATGCCAACACACATACTGACCATGTCCCCCACTGATGCGAGAGCAGTATCCATGTGAAACATGGGGGGGTCTTCACATGTAGGGGTTCCAACACATGGAAAGAACCCCTGTCAATGAGGTTTTTTGTCCCCATGGAGAGTAGAGGTAGCCTCCATTGGACTGACCGACACTGCTCACACATCTGCTGGGGATCAAAATTCACATCAACATCAAGGTTAGCCCCATGCATTCCCACTGGTCCCTTCACACATGGGAACTGGATGCCCAAAGAAGCCTTATAAGTTGTCTTTGTTATGTTCCTGAGGCATTTAGAATTCCACATTCTGATTTAAACAATTAGAACATAAGAACATCAAAAGAGCCCTGCTGGATCAGACCAAGGGTCCATCTAATCTAGCATTTTGTTCACACAGGGTGGCAAACCAGCTGCCTGTGAGAAATCCACAAGTAGGACATGAGTGCAATAGCACCATGCCACCCATGTTCCCCAGCAACTGGTTTACAGAGGCACACTGCCTCCAATACTGGAAGTAGTATATGGACATCATGACCAGTAGCCATTGATAGCCTTCTCCTCCATTAATTTGTCTAATCCCCTGATAAGGGGGATTATCAAACTGAATTGCAGAACAGATAGATTACAAATTTATCTACTGCCCTGGGGTGGCCAGTCTATCATATGCATCATCTCTTTTGATTGCATTTTGTATAGAAAGGGAAAAGGCAGTAACAAGCTTTCAATTTTTATCTTGACATGGTAAGGAGTAGACTCGCCTATTGCTGGATATATTGAACTTTATATAAAAGATTTAAAATGCTCAGTAAGAAGCACACTGATCGCTATCAATATGTCTTGGAATGGTTACTAAATCCAGAAGTCCTTCGTTCGCTTTATCTAAAAGAGAAAAGTGAATTTGCATTCTCCTTGCAAATGTTTAAGTGAATTATTGACTACCAAAAGCTTGTTCTATCATTCTGAACACTGAAAAAGAAAAGTAAGTGGGGGGACTACACAGGAAAAATCCCACACCTTACCATGGTTTTCCTCCTCCCAGTAATCCTACCATCACAATGCACCCCTTCACATGTAACCACATGGTTTGTTCCCTTCTCAGAAAGTCCCCATTGTGTTTTAATCAGCACCATCTAGTGGTGGAGAGATCCCACTTTTTCCAGATATCACCACATTATCTGTGAGTTGTTGTTGTTTTCCAAATGTGGGATTTACAGGGGATAGCGCAGGAGATGTCCTGACTACTAATGATGTCATGTAAAGCACCTGCACACTTCCATGAGTGGTCATGAGCATGATATAAATCACTCATTTAGAGAAGCTCTAAGAGACCTGTGGGCCTGCTGCTCAGACTGTTGTCCAAGTGCTGGTGTACAACTTAAAGGCTCTTGCTCTCTCCCTTCCTTATGGTTCGTTGATTTTAAATCAGACTTGGACTGGACAGCCCATCAAACAGAGGACACCTTCAAATAGAGGACTGTTTCTGCCAGTTCTCCAAAATAAAAGACTGCCCAAGTAGGACACATTGCCACCCTGCCTTGCAGTTGCTGGGAATGAGTGACATCCCTCTGAGTATTAACCATAGCCAGCTCCAGCTCATTTGGGATCAGTAGGAAGGGCTCCCAATTGGGAAATTTGAGTCCCAGATCACTGAAATAAAGCAAGCACCTACCACTGAAAAGACAATCGAAGCCTTGCAGGCTGGATGAGAGCAGCACAATGTAGTTTTCCTTCCTTCCTTCCTTCTTTTTTTCTTTCCTATTTTTTTTTGCAGTGTTAAGCATTTTGGTTGTTTAAGGCCTGTGTTCTCTTATCTTCCCTTTTGTGTGCCTGTTTTAAATGGGTTGCTCACTCCTGACTCTTTGTGCCTCACTTAAATCACACAAAGGAAAGAAGCTGTCCTACTTAAAAGTACATAAAAGGATTTTGTAGTGGAAGTATCTGAGGAGGGATATGTCAAATTAAGTAAAGGCCATTGTTAAGCTTCCAACCCCCTCCCCTCCCCCTCTCCCTCCCCCTGGTTTAATTTAGGTATTGAAGAGAGTCTAAATTTAGTATGTGAGTAGTGAGTATTTATTTCACCCATTATATCTGCTCATATAGTAGGTCCAAAAGTTTGCTTTTTAAACAAAAATATTCCCGGTGTGGCCTGGAAAGTTTTGTTTTTGGAATACAGAAGAATGTTTATATCATGTGGAAAATCCCAGAAGTCAACTGAAAATGGTTTCATGCATCGTTCGGTGTGCTGATCACAATTTCACACCTGTAGTTTACACCCTATAAGTGCAGATCATGGTCATGGCACTCATGTTGCCGTGCAGAATTTGGACTGTGAGGTTTATTATTACATTTATATCAAATCTGTCAAAGGAGCTCAAGACAGCATGCATGGTTTTTCCACAATCTTATCTGCATGGCAACCTATTGTGGTAGGGGAGGGAGGGAGGGAGGGAGAGAGAGAAAGAGTTTAACTGGCCAGAGAGTGTCATGGTGCAGTGGGGATTAGAATCCAGGCCTTTTCAGTGGTAGTCCAAGACTCAAACCTCTACAACACACTGTATGTCTATAGCAGGGGTATGGGACCCCCAGCCCACAGGCCTAATGTGGCCTGCTGGGCACTCCAATCAACTCATGGAGCCTGCTTGGGTTTCTCCAGGGGGGTGGAGCTTGGCCTCCAAGTCATGCCCCACTGAGAACATCTGGCCACAGAGGACAAATCAGAGGGTGGTTTGTCCTCCCCCCACTCCTATTTTAGGTTCTGGTCTATTGGCTGCATATTCATCCCTAAATGTTCAGTTCTACATTCTTCTGATATCTATGTTTGCAATTTCCTTCTGTCAGATCTACAGGCACAAATTATATTGAGAGACATCTTGCATTAGTTCACATGTGTATTTATAATAATAATAATAATAATAATAATAATAATATATTTATTTATCACCCGCCTCTCCCAACGGATCGAGGCGGGGAACAACACCAAACACAAAATACAAAAACTGACTAAAAGCAGATAAAACCAGTACATCACTAAAACACCAATAAAACACCAATAAAACACTTTAAAATTCATCTGCATTATATTCAGCTTAAAACAAAAAAACCCTCTCAAGATGGCTTACTAACAAATTCAATTAAAACATAAAAATAAAAATAGCAGATAAAGGGCAAAAAAATCAATGAACAAACAACTGTCCTGATCCTACTAGATCCAGCAAACACAGGGATGAATACAATAGGGAAGTCAATTTAGCAAGCAAATACTCAACCAAAGTTCTACAAGGGGTTTTCCAGAGAGAGAGAGAAGTCTGAGGCACAGCCATGTTCAAACACACAGGAGGTCAGTCTAGTAGAGACACACTCCAAAAGTTGCATCAGGTAGGAGTCCAGAGTCAGTAGCATGGAGGTCCAAACACAAGTCAAGGTCAGGATAACAGGAGACTTGAGCTGAAGGTACAGTAATAGCTGAACTAATACTTCAGGGTTATATTACAAGAGCCTCCTGAGCCTCACTCAGCTGCAGTTCATTATAGGCCTTGCTCCTGAGAAATCCTCCTTGTCGTCAAGCACTTCTCCTTAAAGAAGACCTACTGGCCTGCCTCTTGGGGCGATGACACTCTCAGAGGAGGAACTTTCCTTCTACTGCAGGGATGGAGCTGTTGTTCTCTCCCTAAAGGGTCCAGGCTCCCCCAGATCTCCTGACAGGGATGAAGCCACAGCATTATCCATCTCTGGGAGTTCTAGCTCCACAGAGGAGGAGGACTCCTCAAGCATGGGCATGACAGTAATACTAAAAACCATCTTAAATGCAATGCAAAGCACAAGAATGGACAGAATGGACTTTCCCTAGCACCTAAGAGATAACCACAAAACTGTTACGCAAACATATCAAGGGAAACATTTCTATACCCTTTCCCTGGTAACTACCCACCTGACCTCAGAAGGAGGGCATACATAGAGAAGGGTATCTGAAGATGATCTCATTTGGCTGGCAGATTGATATGAGAGAAGGTGAGACCCTGGCTTTTTGTTTCATTGGTGTCTCTCCCTTCTTCTAAAACCACCAGAGTAGTAGTCATAGAGTCACCAGGTGGCCTCCCATCCACGAGGATGCCACATTTGAAAATGATAGTCCTTTTTGGGAGGACAGAAGTAGTTATGCTGCTGCATCTCTCGTGTTGATTCCTTTGAGACATTTGGAATCTGTGCTGAATCATCTGATGATCCACGGTATAATGCAAGCATGGATCAGGGAGGCCACACTTACTATTGTCTAGTGCTGCCGAGGCCACGTGTCCTGGAGAGAAGTATAGACGCCATGTTCTTCTGTGGCAAAAATAGCAATGGGCAACAGATAAAGCACACCATTTTAAAAAGTGTGTCTGTTTCAGACTTCCAGATGGTGCTTCCAGACAGGCAACTCCCTGTGATACTCAGTCATTTGTCTTCTGCAATTAATATGCAATTGTCTTTCCACATTTTGGGAGGTATGGCGCTGCTTTTGTTCACATATGTGTGCATGCCGTGTGAGTGGGGAAGTGGAAATGCATGTCATCTGAGTAGCTATTTTAAATCATTCCCCCCTGATTTTATTAATCTATTATTTCATTTGTGCTATAGAATTATGTCTTTAAGAGAGGTAAAATATATTCCAACATTTATGGGCTGTGTGTGAGTGTGAGTGTGTGTATATGTATGTGAATTTCCCTTTTTTTCTGAACAGAGAACTTGTGCTAGCATTTTCCCCAATCCCCACACTTTCTATGTTTCAAATGTATATAGGTAATGGTGGAGGTAAAATAGCTTTGACAGAAAATGGCAAGGAGATTAGAATGGGGTAGGAAATTTATTTATTTATTTATTTATTTATTTATTTATTTATTACATTTGTATACCGCCCCATAGCCGAAGCTCTCTGGGTGGTTTACATAGGATTAAAAACAATTAATCCTATGTTGTTGTTGTTGTTGTTGCTAATTATAATTCTTCCCTCCTTCCCTTTATTTGCTTGCCATTGTCCTTGTCTTTTTTAAAAAAAAAATGCACAGTTTGACTGTAGTGAAATAGCTCAGATCAGAATTACTTTTTTAAAAAAAGTAGTGCCAATTTATTTATTTATTTTAAAATGTGCTAAAAAGGTGCCAAAACACAGGGTGACCATATGTCAGGAAAAACCAGGACATGTCAGGATTTTTGGCAACAAATCCAGGAAAGGGAAAATTATAAAATTTGAAGAAAAATCCAGATTTCCCCCATCCTCCTCCACCCAAAGGGCAGCTCTACTTTAAAGTCAATGGGAATTAACAAAAATGCTTACAGCTCCATCATTTTTAAAGATAAAGAGTTGAAACTTGGCATCATGATAGCCATTAGGTGGGCTTTAGCAATGCCACATTTGAAGCAGTTCTGTTCATCTGTTGATTTTTAGGAATTTTGTAAATTTTTAGATTTTTTTTTTAGATTTTTTAAAATAAAACATCATTTTTAAAGAAAAAGAGATGAAACTTGGCACTTTGATAGCTCTTAAGTAAGGCTTTAGCCATGCCAATTTTGAAGCATATTGGTTCATAATTTTTAGAATTGTTTTTAACATTTTAGGTTTAAAATTAATTTTTCATAAATCCATCATTTTAAAGATAAGGAGATGAAGCTTGGCATCATGATAGCACTTAAGTAGGGCTTTAGCCATGGCGATCTTCAAGGAGATCTGTTCATTTGCTGATTTTTAGCATTTTTTAAAAAGGTTTCAGGTTTAAAAATTATTAAAACAACAACAACCCACCATTGAAGCCATACCCTTCAAACTCAGGTTTTCAAATCTCCTTTTTGGGGTCTTGCACCTTGAGCAGTTTCAGCCTTTGGTATCAAGGGGATCTTTAGTTTTTAGTTAAGAAGTGCTGAACAAGCAGGGCACCTTTCCTGCTGCAGATTTGGTGGGCAGTTGGGCACCTGGACCTCAGCAGAGGTAATGCGTCCACAGATCAAATTGTGGGAAAGGAGAGGTCAGTCAAAGCAGTCATGTGTTTGTGCAGGAAATAGACAGGAGTTCAAAGTCTGGGTGTGAAAAGTGGTACCAACTCAAAAGCCTTCAGAAGCTAATGTATATAAGTGAGAAGTGTGAATGGGCAAAGTAGTGTTTGCCGCCCACAACTCCCACCCTAATGGTAGAGTAGAGAAACTTGTGACAATCATACACAAGTTTTTGAAAAAATGAACTTTAAAAATAAAAAAGCCAGCCGGTGGGCAGCAAGCCATATTAAGCAGCAGCTTTCAGCGGAGTGAGGACACGATCAGAAAAGATATTTGAGGGAAGGGGAGAATGTATCACACAGAATATAGTAACAAAGTACAGCAAAAGCTACAAAAATAGGAGTGAAATTAATTTCAGATACATTGGATGTCTCACTTGTTACTTCAGTGATGTTAACATTAAGATGTTAGGAAGAACAGATTTGTCTTAATTGTGTGCAGTAAAATCAGACATGTGACCAAGGCTATGTTCAGGTGGGCACACCCCCTTGGTGCTGGACACACACCCTGGTGTGGACATGTTGATGGGGATGCCCCTTGGGGGTCGACCATGTTGTCCTCCTTTTTGATTTCCAAAATATGGTCACCCTAACCATGGTAAGTGTTCAGACATAATTTCCAAAGACATCACTACACATAGTAAAATCACACCTCTTTAAGAGAGAGAGACAGAGACAGAGAGACAGAGACAGCAGAGTAGCACTAAGGGCATGTAACCTCAGACAATTGCACTACCCTTCCATCTTACTCAAAAAGTAAGTCTGAGAAAAGACAGAACCATTTGGAAAACATGGACAGTGATTGGATGGCAACATTATATGATGCACCATAAAAAAATAGTGAACCATGCATGGCAATTCTACCCTGAATCCTTCTGGTGCTACCAGATGAGGCTCATTTGTGGAATTTTAGAGGGGGTGCAGATGATGATGTCGACTCATAGCCCTCCCATGCTCTCCAACCACCTCTCCCTTCTTTTTTTCTTACTGAAGAAAATCCATTAAGCACGAGAAGATGGAATAGATACACAATGCCTTCTGATTGGGAGCACTCTGTCTGGAAGGGCCCCTAGTTTGGATTTTCCAGGTGATTCAGATAAGCTAGACTTATTTGAGGGACATCATCTGAATTTTAAAAAAGTTGTTTCCCATGTGACATACCATTTCAATCAAATTTAGAAACAAAACAAAACAATGACCAATCAACATACCACCTGGAACCACGATCACTTGTAAAAGTGCTACCAAGCGCCCCAAGGGGGGGGGGATTTTAGCACACCCAATAATGCCATCACGTCGCCTAATAATGCCATCTCCAGTTATCTCAAATGAAATGGGGGGAAAGAAACTCAAATGAAGTGGGGAGGTGGGAAGAAAGTCAAACACTAGCCAAATGGAGAAGAGCCCAGCTCAACATATCTCCCTCTCTCACAAACTTGTTCTTTCAAGCCACTGATGATCCAGGAAGATTCACTCCAGTCCAGCCCCAAATCCTTCCACATGGGCATTCATGCTTGCTGATCGTATGATGCCCTGTTTGACACCTTGCACAGAGTACCACATCCAAGGTGTTTCTTGGGGACTCACCTCTTCATACAAAGAGCACCGTGAAACCCAAAGGAAACCTTCATGACTCTTGTTTTTTTATTATTATTTTTATTATTTTACTATACTGCCTAATAAATGCATTGTTGAGCTGTACATTTCTTGCTGTGAAATATTATTCCTTTTCTTGTGACAGGGCCTCCAGCTGAGTCTGCTGTGCTTAATTAGGAGAAAATGCATATTTTAATCCGCCCTGTGGAGCAGTAACGTTTCACTATGTGGCCTTGGCAAAGCAGCCGTTTAACCATTTCTGTAGAGGTTTCATTTGCAGAGCCTTGTTTTAATGTCACAGTATTTCCCTCTATACTAACACCGCTGGTCACATTCCCTCAGGTATCAGAACAGACAATTAAAGCCCACTCTATCATGTTGGGAGCCAAAGACATTTCCGCCCTGATATCACTACATACCAGCTGTTGGTTGCTGTTTCAGCATCCCTTCTTTGGCCAGGAGACTATCGCCTCCCATCAAGCGGCTGCAAGCATATCACCACTCATTGACTAGCCACGGTGTGAAGTTTTTGACCTTCCTTCCATAGCATGTCAAGCTTTTCTCAGCCTTGTATTGTGACAATTGGAATATAACTTACCATAACTTAATGCCGTAATTTAATGCCACAGCAACAGCTGGACAACCAAGTTATTCTAAATCGGAGAAGCACTTCCTGTGTCTCCCTGACCTATACTGTGCCCCCCCGACCCTGCCACTTCCTCCACCACCAAATTCCCCCCTCCCTGTGATCTCCACTCAGTCCCCCAGAGATCCTCATACAGATTATAGGAACATAGGAAGCTGCTTTATACTGAGTCAGACCCTCGGGCCAGATCTACACCAAGCAGGATATCACACAGTGAACACGTTTCAAAAATGGTATGCGGAATGTGTCCTGGGCCCCAACAGTTGTCAAAACCATTATAAATCATTATAAAGCAATCGTGTAGATCCTGCTTTGGTCCATCCAGCCCAGTATTGTCAACACTGGCTAGTAGTGGTTCCCCAGGGTTTCAGGTAAGAATTTTACCTGCCCTACCTAGAGACGCCAGGGATCCAACCAAGGACTTTATGCATGCAACACATGTGCTCTGCTCCTGAGCTATTTGGCCCCTTTCCACTGAGCTACAGGTACAATCAATCTTTCCCTCTTGCTGCTAGCAGCATGGAAAACGCAATCTATGAGTTCCATCAGATGGCCATTTTATTGCAAGCTCATTACTGGGCACTCATGGATTTCCGGGGGTCCCTCTCATGACGTTGTCTGCCTCCCACATGCCTCCCGCCCCTTCTAGCCTTCTTCACACCACAAAAAAACACCCCAGTAAGTCCAACTTCATTTTAAAGATGGAAGTTGCTGCTATCTGCTGCTGCGTGCAGGAGAAGCAGCGTGATCCAAACATCCCACTGAATGGGCCACATGCACGTTAATTACTTCCTCTTTTGGAAGAGGAAGGAATGAGGGACAAACACACGGGCGGAGAAGCAACAGTAAGCAAACACTATTTCCCCCTGTGCGATGATGCTCTATATCAGGATCTCTCTCTCTCTCTCTCTCTCTCTCTCTCTGTGTGCATGTGTGGCCCCAGATCTCTGAGCCAGCATCATATGCAGCACTCAAGACTCAAAAGATTGTGCAACCCTATTCTAAATCTTCAGCTGCTTTTTAACTTGCTATTTCATCTTTCACAAAGGCCATTTCTATACCATATGGGTGTAGAGGGAGGGAAAGGAGGCAAATCCAGAAGTGCCTGCTTCCGGGATCGTCGCTCTGATGCACATAATAATAATAATAATAATAATAATAATAATAATAATATATTTATTTCTTACTCGCTTCTCCCTCTGGATCGAGGTGGGGAACAACATTAAAAACACATGATATAAAATACATGAAATTGATTAAAACATATAAAAACTACTACATTGTTAAAATACCAATAAAATTCCTAAAATTCAACTGGGTAGGCACGACGTCCTGGGGGGAAGAAGGGACGTTACACCACCGCGGCCGCCATTTTTTTTCGTGGAAGGATCCAAAGAGTGCACTTGCACTCCATCGCAAAGGTAGGCATTTTTTTTAAAACCAACCAGCCCCCCTCCCGGTGCCATCCTGGAGATGGCGGACTTGCTTCCTCCCTTCCCTGATGAGCATGGAGCTGCACAGTGCAGCTCCATGCCCATTTCTGCTGCCACGCTTACTCACGAGTAAGCACGGCAGCAGCCGGGACGGGCGGCCACATCTCCCACAGTCTCAGGACATTTCCGGAACTGTGGAAAAAATCAGGTTTCCCCAGGGATCCTGTATCCTGGAGGAAACCAGTGCCCATCCCCCCTGCCCCTGAGAGTCCCTGTGCATCATTTGGACTCACAGGGACCACCCAGGGGCAATCCCAGCTGAAAAGGCCAATGTAGAAATGGCCTAAGTATCTGCAAACATTTATGCATTGGGCATTTGTCTAGCATAACAAATAGGTGGCTTGAACAACACCCTACTTTGCTTTCTATAAGTGGTGCAGCTAGGCTGGACTCTGGGGCCAAAATCCGCCCCCCCCCCCCATGACCACACAGAGAGTGGCAAATGATGCAAACTCCAGCAGCAGATGCAAACTCCATTTTATTCCTGTAATTATGATTTAAGTGAGTTTAAAATTATCAAAAAATATTATTTTTGAAAATCAGGGTTAGTAGACCATTCTGTTGCTGTTGTTCTAATGTATAAGGAAGGTAGAGGAAGTTGTAAAGCATGGAATGGTGATTTGGGGAGGTTGGAGGAGACATCTTGGCCGTGTGCTTCACAATTGAAATAATACACATGGCCCGGCTGGTACTCAGTGGGGCTGGTGAGGCAGAGGGCAGGACAGGTACTCAATATTCTACTGAGATTGTTGGAGGAGGGCAGGAGAAGGCCTTGTGTGGCAATATGCAACTATGTACCATGCAGTGGAGCAAATGTACATGTTTGTGGGGAGATTTCTCTGCCACCGGTGGGGGGGGGGGGAGAGGAAGAGGGTCACCGCCCTATTCACCCTAGATATAGATATAGAGAAATAGGCTGTCTAAAGAGACCCCCAATAAGACCATTAAGTCTGGGGTCTAATATTACCTAGCTGTACCACTAATGCAAACAGATTGCCCATTATAAGTGCTGTAATAAGCATGAGTGGTAGAATGGATCATGGTTGTCATGATTTAGCGGGAGGGAAGACTCCAATGTTCCTACGTAACTTCCCCTATTACAATTCCTGCCCCGCCCCCATTCACTCAGCATGCACAAGAAAAGTGAATGACAAGCCCAGCGTGAGTAGAAGAACCATGCATGCGTCACAACATGCATGGGACTCTGGATCAGAACAACAAAGCAATCTGCACTGATTACCTGTTAGGATTTAAATATTATTTCTATGTAGGTTTTGCTGCTTCATATTTCATATCCTAGTGTAGGTTTAAGCCCATCCACCCCTACAATCAGTATGACCATTAGACACTGGAAATAGTCTACCAAACCTGAAAAATCATCCAGCATTAATCAGCATCTCAAATATGACGGCATTTTCCATTATGCAACTAAGCCATGGTACTGAGAAATTTAAGCTCAAGTCTAATTTCATATAAAGTGTATAATATAACATCCATTACACTCCCTTGCATTTTCTCCACTGCTAACCTGACTTGGACCAGTAAAACAGAAAAATAAACAAAAACACATCGGAAAATTAATCATTTTGCCCCCAAACACTTGTTTAAGAATAGCACCTTCTATTTTTATCCTTTGCATGATGTGTTCTTATTAGGGATGTGTATCAAATCGTTCCGATGTCTGATAACAATACGATAATTAGGGGTGTGCATGGATCTCCCAGAACGGGACCTCCCAGATCGGGACCCCCTCCCTCCTCCCCCTTGTGATCCTCACCTGGCTGGGCTGTCTGCTTCCATCGGCGGGTGCCCGCTGGCACCCGCCAATGGAAGTGGACAGCCCCGCCAGGGAAGGCCCCCCCCCCGCTGTCCGCTTCCATCAGCGGGCACCAGCGGGCGCCCAACGATCCTCCGATCCATTCCAATCTGGATCGGGTCCTTTCCGGATCAGATCGGATTGGATCGAACGATCCAGCGGGGTGATAGAAATTGGATAATTGTATCCGATTTCCCCTGGATTGGATCTGGATCGTGGATCGGACCCAATCCAGTGCACACCCCTAACGATAATAGCATTATCGGCCATCTGATTAACTATAATGATATGATAGAAATCCCTCTGAAATTATCGGATCCGAAATTTTTTCAGTCTGATAATATCGGATTTTATCCGATTATCAGACCGCGATTAAAGTTACAGACTTGAAACTTGGTCACAGTGCTTAAGGGGTATGCCTAAGGAAATGTATCAAATTTCAGAACAATCTCTCCAACCGTGTATTTTATATGAATTTTTTAAACATCGTTTAACTTCTGACAGCTAAGAATGACAGCTTGACACATGCATTCAGAGATCTGTCAAAAAAGGTGCACGATGTTTAAAAAATTCATATAAAATACAGGGGTGGAGGAATTGTTCTGAAATTTGGCACATATGTGTAGCAACATGTGCTAGACATGTGTGCCAAATTTCAGATCAATCCCCCCCAACCGTGTATTTTATATGAATTTTGGTTGACCGGGCTGCTGGGCTGTCATCTTGTTGTCTGTTTTTTTTTCTCATAGGCTTGCATTGGGGAAATCATGTGCAAAACTTTTTTATTTGAAATGATAATGACATGAAACTTGGGGAACCAGGACTAGCAAGATCCAATCTGCAATGTCCAAAAAGTTTCATGTCTCTATCTTTTCAAATTAAAAAGTTATAGGGGGTCCCCCAAAAGCCCCACCCCCTGCTGTAACTTCTTCATTTTTAAAGATAAAAACTTGAAACTTGTGGAACACTGAAGATGGGTTCTGGGTAGAAATGTGTGAAAAAAATTCAGAGCAATTGCTAAAACCCTCGATCATGGTACTTTGAAAGCAGAACTGTCAGAACTAGCACGATCTTTAAAAAAATCATATATTTGTTTTAAAAAAGTGATTTCCGATAACGATATGATACGATAATTTCGGGTGTGCACACCCCTAGTTCTTATATGAATGCAATTTTTCTTATCTTAGTGTAATTGTGCTTCATCTTTCATTCAACATAAGTGAGATATAACAGGACCTTTGGAAAAAATATGTTTTGGTTCTTCAGTTTCAAGACAAAATAAAAAACAAAAAAATTGCAGTTTGTAAATAATAATAATAATAATAATAATAATAATAATAATAATTAGATTTCTCGCTCGTGGCGGTTTTTTTAGATGGACATGAAGGGCTTTGTGGTGAATATTTTTCTCTCTTTTCCGCTTCCTTTTCTACAACATTTTTGTCAGTACGGATTGCTATGTCAATGAGGTATGTGTTTTTTTTCTTTTTTGTCTATGACTTTATGTCTAGTCGATTGCAAGGTATTGTCTTGTCCATATGAATTGTTCTGTCCCAGTATAGTCCATTCCTGCCAGAATTTTACATCCTCCTGTTACATAGTCTATTGTTTCTTGGAATTGATGGCATTTCCTACATAAGTCTGTTGTTACACTGTTGTCTTTTATGATGTATTTTTGGTAGTTCTTTGTTGCTATAACTTGATCCTGTATGGCTATTAGGAATCCTGTTTCTGGGAAAAGCTCACCCTTCTTGAGCCATTCGTATGATTGTTCGTTGTTTATTTGTGGGTTCTGAATTATGTTGTAGTGCTTCCCATTATTTGCAGTAACAGGGCTATTAACCAAGGAGCCTAGAACTAATTACAGGGTCAAGGAGTGTGGAGGAAGTGATTGCCTTCATCAGTAGGCTTTCTGTTCACTGGGCAGGAGGAAGAGGGTGCTGGAACAAACAAATCAATCAGTTAAAAATCAATCAGCAACTTTTAGGCTGCAATTCTATGCACACTTAGCTGGGAGTAACTCCCATTGAACTCAGCTGAGCTTACTTCTGAGTAGGCATTGTGTAAACATCTACCATATCCATGCAAAAACAAAAAAACAAAAATAACTTTTTGATTTGGTGCTGAACAGAAACCAAACTGGGTGCCAATCGTATCTACTTCAGGGGAGCCTTCCAAAGTCCTAATATATGCCCTGTTCCAGTGGGAAATCTTTGAAAATCAGACTCACTCTGGAGAAACAGATGTAATACTTGAAACATGATGGGCATTAAAAGGACTCATTTGGTGCCTTCCCTGCATTGCCATCAAGTATAAGACTCTTTGGTTGCTCCAAAATCCCATTTGAACACCCAGTGCCCCCAAATCCCAGTTACACACAATAAGACTAGAGAGAACACCATGGCTGGTTTCGGACGACACATTAAGCAACCGGGGGGGGGGGGGGGAAGCAACCGTCAGTTGTGTTGCTTATTGTGTCATGTGGAGGGTTACACGCCACTCACACACAACTGACAGTACGCTATCCTGCTGAAATAAGCAACTGAGAGAAACAATTGCAAGTTGTTTAGCTGTAAGCCCGTTGTTTGAAGTTCTGCCGGCTGGAGCAGCCAAAACCCCCAGCTGCTCTGATATAGCTGGCAGAAGCTGTGGTGCATGCTGGGATACGGCTGGAGGACTGGGGGGGGAGGAGATGTAGCAACCAAGATGGATGCCAGAACTTTCAGCTGCTCAAGGAACGGAGCAGCAACATGTCGTGTGGGGAGTACCCCCTGCTTAGTGTACTGTGAGTACCCTGTTAACCCCTCCGTTGCCTAATATGTTGTGCGAAACCAGCCCATATGTGATATCAAAATGCAGATTTATTAATCTGAACACCACTAATATCTAGGGATGTGCATGCCCAAAAATATCATATCATATCATTATCGGAATTTTGGACCAAAAAAATTATTGTCTCCAATTATATAATAGGTGAACCATATTGTATCGTATCGTATTTCCAATAATTATCGGAAATCCGATATTATATCATTTCTCCATTTTGCCCTAGAGAGTTGATTTTTGAATCAGAGAAAGGCCTAAAACTTCTTAATTTTCCAAGTTACAGGTTTGAAACTTGGTCACAGTGCAGATGGAGTGTTGCTAGTCTTGTGTGCCAAATTTTAGAACAATCGGTGCAAGCGTTACTTGGAAGTAAGCTTTCAAATACACTGTTTCAGGTGGCTGAAATGTGGTCCTTTTTCAAGAGACGTCGTCCAGTACTCATCTCACAGATGGCCTTGAGGGGTCTCATCTGTGCCAAATTTCAGACACACAGCTGCAGGCGTTACTAAGCTCTCAACAAGACATGCACTGTTTCCGGTAATGCACTCCATGCTGGTGCTGCTGCTGCTGCTGCTGCTGAGACTTATAGGTATATTTTTATGAATACAATGCACTTTCAAAACCTGTGGATAAACCTAGGCAGTGCCTTCCATATGCCTAGTAAGTAAAATTTGTTAATCAGAAGATGGTGAACTGCTGCTGCCTTTTCTCATTGATTAGGCCACACATGTCTACAAATTAAAAGGATTGAGGGGTAGGGGAATAGCATGGGTGTTACATTTATTTTAGAGTCAGCCTTAGCAGGCAGGGCCTCATTGGGCCAGAAGATACCCCTGCGGCGTGCCAACCTGGAAGATCCCACAAACAGCACCGCACAGTCAGGAATTACGGGCGTTACATTTATTTTAGAGCCAGCCTTAGCAAGCAGGGCCTCATTGCACCAGGAGATACTCCTGCGGTGCGCCAACTGGCAGGCTCCCACTAGTGCCTATGCGTGGCACAGTGGTGGACGCATTCCACCGCAGTAGCAGAACCGCTGCTGTCTTGACGCAAGAGATTAGGCCATGCATGTCTAAGTACAAATGAAATAATAAAAGGATTGGGGAGTAGGGGAATAGCACGGGTGTTACATTTATTTTAGAGTCAGCCTTAGCAGGCAGGGCCTCATTGGGCCAGGAGATACCCCTGCGGCGTGCCAACCGGCAGGATCCCACTAGCGCCTATGTGGGGCACAGTGAGTGGACGCATTCCACCACAGTAGCAGAACTACTGATGCCTTGACTCAAGAGATTAGGCCATGCATGTCTAAGTACAAATGAAATAACAAATTTGTTTTGTTTTGTTTTGTTTTTGTAGTTTTTTGAAGTGTTGAAGTGGTTTTTAAATGTACAGATTGTGTGTATGTTGTATGTTTTTGCTGTTTTAATTTTTGTATATTGTTTTTAATTGTTTTTAATCCCATGTAAACCGCTCAGAGAGCTTCGGCTATGGGGCGGTATACAAATGTAATAAATAAATAAATAAATAAATAAAAAAGGATTGGGGGGTAGGAGAGTAGCACTGGCATTACAGTTGTTTCAGCCAGCCTTAACAGGCAGGGCCTCATTGGGCCAGGAGATACCCCAGGTAGCAAGGAAACCTGGAGGATCCTATCAAAACAACCCTCACACACCACCTTGACCTCATCGTGCTTGAAACTTAAAATGACCCAGTCTGCCCGCCATCCCTGTGCAGGCAGGTGAGCATTTCTTCATGCCAGAGCTGCACACATTGGCTGGAGCAGTGACAAATAAAACTCACGTTCAGGGTAGGCACTTTGCTAAATTAATATAAGTCACATTCAGGGTACAGGTAGGCACTCTGCCTGGACCAGAGTCTCAAAAAAAAAAAAAAAAAAAAAAAGGAAATGTGTGAGGGGGATGCTTCTGCAGTCCCTCAGTAACGGACTCCATGACCCAGGGACATAGTGACGAAAAATGGTAATATAGGGATCTCTCAACTCAAGGCTCCCTATTGCAGTCCCTCCAGACTGGAAACATTGGCTGGAGTAGTGTGTTTTAAAAAGAAATAAAATATGTGAGAGGGATGCTTGCTTTTGCTTTGCAGCCCCTCACTAAAGCAGTCCCTCCAGACTGGAAACATTGGCTGGAGCAGCGTCTTTCAAAAAGCAATAAAAAGTGTGAGAGGGAGAGACAGACAGCCACCCCAGAACTGCCCCCAGCAGCAACAGAATCTCTCCTAGAGCCAGAACCACCTCGCCCAATGCGCGCCTTAGAGCCGTGTTTCATACTGGTACAAAGTGATTGAAAATGAAATTATTATTGATAATAACAATCCTTTGCAAACAGTTTGTGTGCTGCTTTGTCCAGAGATTGTGTAGTGTTATCCTGTGTAGCAGGCTATAGGACACACCAGCACACTCACAGTCAATCAAGCAAACACACACCCAGAGAGAGAGAGAGAGAGAGGGAGAGAAAAAGAGAGAGAGAAAGAGAGAAAGAGAGAAAGAGAGAGAGAGAGAGAGAGAGAGAGAAAGTTAAACAGGGAAGAGGACAAAACACACTCCCTCAGTCACAGTACTCCCACTCATGCTAACCTACCCCTTCAATCAAACCAACCAGAAAACGTATAAAAATTTAAAAACTATAACTCAAACACACAAGCAACACACAGCCAAACGAACCTGAGACACAAAGATGCAAGACTACAATGAATCTAACAATTTGCCACCAAGTAACTATAAGACCCAGGAGCCAAGACAGAGCTCCAACAAAATCCACCCTTCTCCCCTCAACACCTAACTCCCAACAGAGCTGGAACACCAAGTGTGGGGGTTTTATGCGGTGATATCCTTAGCCCTCCTCCAGCATTGTGATTGGAGCCTACTGGAATCCTTGCTGCATGATTGGTCACTGTCTCATCAAGCACATCCCACCATCTAGCTCTGTCCATGTGGTGGCAATGATTTAGACACACTTAACTTGGACTCTTCATTGAAATTAATGGACATTTCAGGCATTTAGGACGGAGGTGCTAGTCTGTCTTTGACATAGAGGTAAGATTAATACATCTCCCTTGACATATATCTATCCCACTAAATATTTCACATGAATAGGAGTAAAAGTAGCATGAGACTATGCCTTTACTATAGATCAGACTTCCCCAACCTGTTGCCCTTCAAATGTATTGGACTACAACTCCCGTCTTCTGCATTGGGGATGGTGTGAGTTGTAATGCAAGCCAGAGTCTATATGATGCCGCTTTGCCTCCCCATTTGCCCAACATTTCACAGCATTGCTGCTGCAAAGCAATAGCGATAGAGTTACATGACAGGAAACTATTGCCTAACCTTTTGCCCCCCCCCCCCCGTGGTGGGGGAGAGAATCAGATTTAGCAAATGGGGGGGATGGTGTGGGGGCAGCATGGATGTTCTTAAAACCTTTGCCCCAATTTGAATGGAGAGCAAAAGCATGCAGGATGCGTGCCTGGGGTGCTTCGCAGCAATTGAAAAAGTAATGGTAAAAAGACACTGCAAAAAAGCGCAGTTTTGGGAGGAAAAGCCTAATGTGGCTGTGAGTTCGCGACTGAGTCATTTAAACAATGCGGTGCCACTGTACACCCACGACAGGGTATACAGGGCATATAGACAAGCCCCAAGACGTTTGAATGGTGCCAGGTTGAGGGCAACTGCTATAAACAAAAATCAATTCCTATATAACACACTGACTCTCAACATGCCTCAAGACACAGGTGGCAAGGTAAGCATGTTCTTGTCTCCTTTGAGGCTTGGAGCAATTTTGAAAACTTCTGATGGAATGTAAATAGAATGTAAATGAAGCTGTGAAAAAAAGCTTGTCCCATTAGTCATTGTGCCAACTGAAGTATCCAAGGAACAATTTCATAGCTATATAGCATATTTACTTTGGTGCACAAGCTACCTGGGCTCACTGTTAAGGACGGCATTTGCTCTTTACTTCCAAGTACCTCTTTAACAAAATGGCACTCTATAAAAATTTAGTGTATTCCTGCTGTAATTAAAAAGCCCCAGTCATTTTTGCTTTTTATGATATAAACTATCATAGCTGTAAAATCCCGTAATTAATTTGTGTCAGCGTTTCATACTTGAGAAATTCTCATTACAAATTTCATTACTGATTCACTTATCTGTAATTTGTCCAATATAACCGAAAGGATATTAACAAATTTGGAGTCACTTTTTTCTCTATTAAAAGCCAAAGGTAAAAAGACTTTGGGTCTGATAACATTCCAGAAATATTTTCAAAAGGGGGATTCCAAACTGTAGACTGGAAATAAAGGGAGGGCGTAAAAAGAAAACATTTGTGTTAAATGGAATAGATGTCGTACTATAAAGCCATCAGTCTCACCTGCTAGGGTGGCTGGTGAGATCTACACCAAGCAGGATATAACAGTTTGAAAGCGGTTTGAAAATGGTATATGGAATGTGTCATGGGCCCCAGTAGTTGTCAATACCGTAATAGTTGTGAGTTGGCCCAATCCCTCAGGCTTTCCCATGACCTGGCAAACTGACAAGACACTCATGTCAGTGAGACTTCTTTTATTGATGAAATCACACAGTCAAAGCATAATGGTTACATTTTTCGACACCCACTTAAAGCTGAAGGATAGTTAGAACATTTTAAGCACATTTCTTGACACAAAGTTCCAGGCAAACATTATGGGGGAGGGAGGATTAGGCGTAGCCATTATCCTATCTGAACTTCTCCAAATGCCACATACGCTGGTTCTTCAGAATTGACTTGGCCAGAGCCCAAAAAAAATCCCAGGGAGAGAATGAGCTCAAGGCACCGGGCCGCCTTTTGAGCTTGACAGAGAGAGATCGATCCTGCACCAGTCAACCCCCAGCCTGCCGGAAACGCTGATCTGAACATGGTAAGCAAGACCCCAGGGAAGGAACTTTGTAGGTCTAGGAAACTCCCCTGCATGTAGTCCCGGGGAAGCTCTCTCGAAGGCCACACACACGCAGTCCAGAGCAAACGATAGTCCAAGTCTATGAAAAGCCTCAGAGCACCTTCCATGGCACAATCCTTAGAAATTCAGAATCCAAATAGCAAATGAGCAAGCGTATGCAGCGTGCTTCCAAAATCTCCAAACAGGTAGAATCCAAACACGAGGGGTTTCAGGCTAAGTGTCGAAAGATGATCTCTTCCAAGGCTTTTTCAGCCTTGCTAGCTATTCCATACTATTCAGAACCTGACAGACAGGTCTTCTAACCTATAAACTACACCCACGTGCCAACAGGGCAGCACTGTTCAACCTCCTTTTGATGCTGCTGCAATGTGAGTGACAGCTTGGAAGAGAGGCCCCCCTCCTTATCCAAAACATTCTTTAGCTCCCAGGGAAACTGGCTACATCCAAGGCCATTGCCAGCAACTCCCATGAGAAATAGAGATAGAGAAAAGCTTACAGAGAAACAGACTTTCTTAAAACAATCCCAAAGACTACAACTCGCCAGAGGCCTCGTGGTACACCTGACAGTCATAAACCATTATAGAGCAGTAGTGTAGATCCTGCCTTAGTGTTAGAACAGAGAGACTTGAGTCCAAATCCTGATACAGAAGATTCATGATGGGATCTTCTGACAATTCCCTCCACTCGAAGTCTCCTGCTTTGATTGAAGCAGTGGAGGATTTTTTAAAAAGACTTTCCCATCATGCCATTTTGTGGTGCTAAATCAGAAGCCTGAAGCTGCTGCATAGCCTCCAGAAAAAAGAAAAGAAAAAAGAAAAAGAAAGTAGAAGTGGGCAACATGTGTCCCAGTGGCCATTAGTAGATTCTCCCATCAATTTTTGCAGTCACCACCACTCCAAAACGGTAGTCGCCATACTGCTAAATTGCTGTGCAGCAAAGTGGCAGTGAGAAAAAACCTTAAGTTGCGCTTTAAAACAAGGTGTTTGAGCAATCCCCACCTTGTATTAATTGTGCTCCAGTAGGGCTACCCACATGCCTTATTTTAAAGAGAAAATGCAGCTTTTTTTCATCACCACTGAATTGCTGCTAAAACTGAGGCGTGGCAATTGTGGCAGGTTGTGCTTGCATCCCCAGATGTGATCTCGGTAGTGGAAATTGACCCCTCCAGACTCTCTGAAATTGGCCACCCCTGTTTTACAGGTATCTGCATTTTTTTTTTCCGGTGGGTAGACGGGACACTCATAACTGCTTTGGGACTTCATTTAGAACAGAAAATGGCCATGAGGGAAAGAGTTAAAATGGACTTTCCTTTGACACCACAGCTCTGATCGGAACACCCTGTAGTGTCTTCTGGATGCATGTGTGTTGAAATCAGGAGATCAAATCACAGATCTCTGGACTTATATCAGTTTTGGCCCTCAGTATGAGCCTTCTTGGATGGCCTTGGGACAGTTATCTCTCAGCCTCATCTGCTTCAGAGGTATGTTGTGAAGATGAAATAGACCAAATAAATAAATAAATACCCAATTATGCTGCTCCCAATGCTCCTTAAAGGAAGGAGAGGTACAAAAGTGATAAATATATGCTAAGGGGGATGCTGCTGCACACATTTACTTATGAGTAAGCCCCATTGAGCTCAGCAGGATTTACTTCTACATCAACCAACAAAAGATTCCACAGAAAAGGTTTTCTTGGAATTGTATCTTGTGAAGGGATTCCATGAAATGATGGCATGAAGACAACTGAGTTCACTTTCCTGAAGGAGAACTAGCAATTTAAAGGCTAAATCCAAGATATGCCTTCCGCAAGAGGAAAGGACCATCCATGAGAGGAAGGGCTCTGCTCTGCCCACCGAGGTGCCCGGAAGTGGTAGCTTCCAAACACCCCCACAACCCATGGCTTGTTGTAGGGCTTATGAGGCCTGGTTATGATGTGGTTTGGAAGCCCATCCCTTCATGTATCTTGGCAGGTTTGGACGACATGGCAGCCCACACCACAGCAAGGGTAATGAGGGAAATGGCAGATGTGCAAGTAGATGGAAAAAAGAAGCCACAGTACATCCTTTTCCTCCAGTGATTCTCTGAACCTGGCCTCTGTGTAGCATTTTCAGGGTCTGCCCCGGGAATGAGGTTGCAGGGAAATTCACTTCCCAGAGCATCGTTGATCCAGCATCAACTAGATCCCTTTCTAGTCATTCAGTACTGAATCAGACCACAAAACAATGGGTTGGATCCAGACTTAGTGATTTTTAGGGCAGCTGTAATAAACCCATTCAAATCATTGGGATTTAAGTTAGCTGATTTCAATAGGATGACCAAGTAGGATTTAGCTCTGTGTGATCATTTGTGACTTATAATGACAAATGCCAGTCAATGCATGTCTGCTGAACTCTATTCACAATGAGTTGTATATAACTTCTCTCCCTGAAACAACATACTGTCATGCTGCAGCATTTTGCTGGCTGTTATAACCACATTCATTTTATTCTAATTTGTAATTAACTCTTACAAAATTAAATTGGAAGATAGAAAATTACTACACCAGCATAAATAATCTGGCTGCTGGATGTGACAGCTTTTAAGAAAATCAACAATAAAACTTACAAATGGAAGAAACACTATCATAGTTATTACTTTTGTGTTTCCATCCTTTACAGAATATTACAGAGCAAATTGAAATTTTAGATGATTTAATCAACTTCAAAAAGATATTACAGCCAAGTAACCACATGTAAGTAACAACCATATTCCACCCAACCTCCCCCCCCCCAAGTATTTCATTAAGAAAAGTCTGATCTTCAGCAAAACAGATTATATTTGTATAAGTGCCTCTTGAAAAATGAATCCATAGTATACCTCTCTATTAAGATTCAAGCCCTTGGGTGAGAAAACCTGGGCACTGAAGGCTAAACAGGCACAAAAGTGTGGCTGATCATGCAATGCTATGTAATCTGCATTTTCTCCTCATGTTACAGTTCTTGCCATACAATGGATAGAATGTTTGATTGGGGCCAGGGCTCCTTAAGATGGTGGTCAGAACCTAATAAAGAGGGTGCAAGGTGCCAGTTCAGGTGAGCAGATACAGGTGATGCTTGTTGATCAGTGATGTAATGGAGGCAGGGCCCACAGGGTCAAAGCACCAGGACCTTTTGATTAGCAGGGGCAACGATGTAATCTGCTCCCCCCCCCCCCACCAGACTTTCCTGTTCCCTCTGAGCTTAGCTGCAGTTCTCTCAGTAGCTGGGGGGAAATTAATTTCTTCAGCAAATATATTGTTCCCTGTTGTAATACAAAGTATCCTGGGGTGGCTTGGTCTGAAATGGGCAATAAAGACACATTAGCTTTGCAAAAGGCCTGCTACTGGTGGAGAGGAAAACTGCTAGAACTGATTTGTTGGCACTACAGTCTGAAAATGCATGATGCAGCCACCTTACTGAAGCTAAGCAGGTCTGGGTTTGGTCAGTACTGTATGGGAGATCCCGGAGACCCCAATGTATGCCACCAAAGTCCCAAGATAGGAGAAAGGTGGGATATAAAATGTTTACTATGTAACATCTAAATATATATACAGATAAGTGTATTGTTCTTTATTTGTGTGGGGGGAATAGTACAGTGGATGCAGACTGGATCAGTGACTTTGGTAACAGCAGAATGTTCACTAGTTGTTTGTATATATCTTATAAATTGCACCCCATTTTCTTAGTCTCTTCTCTTTAAAATGAAGGGAGGAGGGTTGCTTGCCATGTGCATAAGACAGACAGGTATTGTGATGTAGAGTAGGCCTGGACCAGTTATGGCTTGACTTCTTTGGCTTTCTGAGGCTTGCTATGGGCATGGATCCCCCTCCCCTCCTCCTGAGACCTCACTCACAGCCCCCATGCACAGCTGGCATGAGTGAAGAAGGACAATGGGAAATTTTCTTCTTGTTTTGGTAGAGGGCCAGAGGGGGAACAATACTTTAGAGGGGAATTAAATAAAGGGGGAAGTTATATTCGGGGATCTGAGAAGATTATCTGTTGGGAGGGGATCTGTGAGGAAAATCAGTGTTTGAGGAGAAATACACGGAAGGAGGAATTATTTGGAGATATTTTGGGAAATGATATGAATTAGGGAATGATAGGGGAAGGAACCTGGGATAAATAAATCTGGGGAGAGAGAGAGAGAGAGAGAGAGAGAGAGAGAGAGAGAGAATATTTTTATATGTGTGGGGCAGAAAAGTGGTAATTAGGTTTTGCTGCTGCAAAAAATATAAGATTCTGGTGGTTCAGAGAGCAAGGTCTGTCTAGTCTAGCATATGCTTCTGGAAGCTCACAAGTGTGGGGAGGGCTTATTCTGTTGCTTTTCTTTAGCATCTGGTCTTATTCAAGAGTAGACTGCTTCGGAGTGTGGAGGATCCATGAATATGTTGACTCCTTTTTAAGAGCCATCAACCCCCCTGGTCATCATCACTATGAGTTGTAATTATTTATTATGTACTGTATGAAGAAGTAATATTTTTGGCATTGCTGTATGAGGTTACCTGAATTAGCTTTCCATTTTTACTCTGCAGACAAGGGACGTTCAGGGGTGGGTGACTAAGAGGAATGATTCAGCACATGTATACACAGCAATGCGTCGAAAGTTAGCTCAAAGCAGTAGAAGGGGAAATTATTCAGCAGTGGAAGGGGAAATCATGTGGTGCATGGGTCAGAGGCCACCATCTCTGCCTTGTATTCAGTGTGTAGCCTTGAGCAAGCCATGTCTCTCTGCCCCACAATTACCCTCTGTCAAATGGATGCAACAGTAGCAAACCTGGGAGCAGGAGAATGGTTGGGGTTTGGAGCTTAGGCCCCACCTCTATCACATGCCCAATTCATTGTCATTGGTAAGTCAGTGCCTATCTAATCCAATACTCTGTTTACAATAATATCCAGCCAAATGCCTCTAGGAAGAGATTTACAGGTACAGCATAAAGACCACAACCCTCTCCTAGTTTTCTTTTCAGTGTCTGGTGTTCAGAGATATACTGCCTCTGAACTTGGAGGATCCATTTCATGAGCATGGGCTGATGGGAGGGCCTTCCACGGCTGGGACAGGAAAGAGGAGTTGTGAGAAGCTAGAGCAGAGGCAAGGTGTGGCTGTGGTGGTTTAGCAGGCTTGGTGAGACTTGTCACCCTGCCACTTTGGGGGAGGCACCAGCCCCTGCCACCCCAACACCTGTCAAAACATCCCTTAACACTGTTGTCTGCATCGTAATCTGCTTTTCAGTAACACCAGGTCTGAGCAGCTGTAATAGAATTAATTATACTTCATTTTGCTGTCTTTAACAGTATTGACCAAATTTAAGAACAAATGAGAAGCGCTTATCAAGCTTGAAGAAAATAATCCATCAGTGGCACAATTTAAATTCTCTGCAGTTCTCTTATTAATCAAAGTAACACTTACTATCCTATCTCCACTTCCCATTAACAGTCATTAAGCACTGTTGCTGATTGAAGCAATTTCTTTAGGGATCTCAACCTCATTTTTAAGAGAATCTTCTACAGTGGAAAACAATATCATACAGAAGCACTGACTTCAGGAGAGGCAGAAGGTTCTTCAATCATCTCCTGACCTTGACATTCTGCTGCAGCAAAAGTTCACAAAAGTAGGCAACCAAGATGTTCAGAACTTTCCGAGTCTTTCCAGAGGTAGGGATGATGCCCCCATTATTAACACGAAAGGGAAAGACTGTTTCGGAAGACAGCACTGGAAAGTAGGGTTAAGTGCCTGGCCTTAACGGTTGCACTTCAAATTGCATTGGAGGCTATTTCTTTTACTGGATCCCCATGGCAGAACTCCATTATAGTATCCTGTCATGAGGGGATGCAGACCTACAAACCTCATGGATTGTGCTGCATTGGCTGGATCATGTTGTCATTCCGATGTAGATTTTCTTCTCCCATAACCTCACCTACTATCTCAAAATGTGCATTCTCCAAGCTACAGAGATACAAGATTAGTGGGATATACCATAACTGAGGTTTGGTATTAGCACATCCAATTTGAATATTAATGGTTCACTAGTACTCAGATCTCTCTCTCTCTCTCTCTCTCTCTCTCTCTCTCTCTCTCTCATATTTATTCACTCTGGACCAGAAACATGCAGATGACTCATACATTAGTAACTCAGAGGAGGAGATGGGCCCTTCCCGAGTCAATCTACCAGTACCAGATTCTGCACCTCATACCCTGAAGCCCAAGTAGGTATCTTTGCCACAGGACTTTGATGAACAGCTCTCAGCCCCAATGAAGGATTAGGAAAGCCCCGGGAGCATCAATATCAAACCTCGTTGCCTAGAAGCAGCCACCAGCTACGTAAAAAATAACTGGTCTTTTAACTGCCCAGGTGCAGCAGAAGAAATGGTTTCAGTATTGACTGTTTAGAACTAACTGCAAGGCTCTGGCACTCGCTTAGGCAATTTGCTCCCATAGTCGTGACATCTAACTAATGGGCTCTGAATCATCACGTTGTCCTTGTCCAGGGTGCTGACCTTGCTTCAGCACCAAGTTGGCTCTGGAAGCCCAGGCCTGCCTTCTCCATTTTCCTTGTGGGCTGTTGCCTCCTCTCTGTGGTGGCAGCCATGATGGATCTTCATCATGTCTCTTCCTCCCCACATATGCCTGTACTAATGTTCTGTTTTCACCATCCTAAATAATTTGGTTTCATCCACCAGCATGGTTTCATCGGTAGCATCAATCCCAAAACAGACCTTCAGGGAAGCACTGTTCCCTCCATTGAGAAAACCCAATACTTCCTGTTTTCAAACAGTTAACAAACTATAAAGACCTTATCTGAGTTTTCTTAGAAGCCTTTGGGGAGGATTTTTAAAAAAGTTTTCTGATAGTCCAGATATATTACGTTACCCAAATTTACTATATAATTGTTGATACTGTCTGTGAATTGTCCAAGGCCAATTCTTTCACAAGGCTTGTTTTATTCTATGTTTAGCAGTTCTAGTGTTAACAATGCTTTCTCCAATTTACTTGAACCAGAAGCTTGGGGCAGTACACTAAGCTGTGTGCACACCAGTGGGACCTGCTGCTAGCCCAACAGGAACTAGTGGTTTCTGAAACAACTGGAAATGAGGGGAGCATTTATTTTTGTAACAGAACAGATCAGTAGAACTCTCAGAAAGAAGCCCTGCTGACTTCTCTCAATGCAGAAATGACCTTTTCCACTCGTTTCTGTTCCCTGCCTCCAGGAACCACAAGTTCCTGCTGCACTAGCAGTGGGGGTCCCACTGGTGCAATGGAACAAGCAGCAGCATATGATAGTGCCCTAAGTCTACAATGTCTTGTATCTCTGAATCTATTTCTTAATTACCTTCCTTCAATATTCTGGTAAAATGGTTGATTTTAGTGACCAATTACCTTTAATGATCTTCACATGGGATGTCCCTAAGGATTTCCAAATGATTTGTACCTGGCTTTTGTGACTTCTTACTTTTTGTCAGTTAGTTCCCAAATATTAAACTTCATTAGACATAGCTCTTCAGATGAACTTCCCAAAATCTCAGAGTATGTGCAGAGAAGCTACATGGTTTTTTTTTCAGTCTCCCTGTTTCCCCTTGGTACATCTTTTAAATATTTTGCACATACACGTATTCTTGAGTCGACAGGTTTTCCAGTGTTTGATTTTATTTTTTAATCTCGCTCTTAAATTAACAGCGCATCCTAACCATGTTTATGCAGAAGTCCCTAGCGTAGCCTTCTCCAAACTGGAACCCTCAAGATGTGTTGGACTACAACCCCCATGCTGGATGGAAGTTTGTAGTCCAGCACATCTGGAGGGCACCAGGTTAGGGGACACTGGTCTAGTAAGTGTGCTTAAGATTGCAGTCTTGGACTGAGAAAAACCATCAAAAATAGCTGAACCTGAAGCATTAAGTGGCTCATGCTGTATGTTCAAGTGATCTCATTGTTTTTCCACCTCCTACAAGATGGAGCTACCTTGAGCACACCAACAGAAAACAGAGAAAAGAAATCTGGAATGAATCCTGACCGAGGGGAATTTACCTAGCCTGTCCACAAGGATTTTCATGCTGAATGAAAATCTGGAGCAACCTTAGGATATGATGGCCATTCTGGTGGTTGCTTGAACTGAATACTTGATCAGTGGGCTATAATTTCTTGCTAGTGCTGAGAATGAATTTGATGCACTTAGGAAATAAAATATCACTTCAGTGTTTTTATATGGCGAAAAATACTAAACCCAGTCACAGCAGAATTAAATGCTAAGCTGGAATTTGGATCAATGTAATACCCGCTCCTGTTAGAGCACTTAAAAAGGAAAAACATCTACAAAGTGTCCCATTAGGCTGACAAATTTACAGCGCTATGAATAGAAAAGCAGACCAGGGCAGAGTGTTTAGGAGTATGAATGGATTTTAGGTCTGTAGCATTTCATCTGTGCAAACAAGGTTAGCTAGCCTATCACATATCTTCCAACTATTTATCAGATCCATGTACAATTGCTGCTGACATGGATGTTAAATAGCAGGCTGTGGACGTTACAGTATATTAGCAAATAGGTTTCGGAATGAATTATGAGAAATCTGGTAGGAGTGCATAAAGATTCCTTGCAGAGGAATACTTAAATGTTGGGCTTTGTAGGTACTTGCAATTGTCATCAGCTGTTAATGATGAATATGTGGCAATTGTGTTCGACTTTCCTACACATTGGCATGCAAACCTTTTCCTTTTCCTTTCCTTTCTTTTTTTTTTTAAAAGCAAAAGACCTGACTTATAGTAGCAGTAGTCAGAAGGAGCCTGTTAGATAAAGCCATGCATGCATAGGGGATGAGGAATCTGTCACCCTCCAAATGTTCTTGGCCTGTAAATCCTATCAGCTTCAGCCAGCAGGGCCAATAGTCAGGGAGGATGGGAGTTGTAGTCAAGCAACATCTGGAGGGAGACATGTTGCCCCACCGCTCCCATAGAGTTTGACTGCTAGACTTATAGCAACTTTCATGTATGAATGCATCAAAAGAGATCAAGCTTCCTAGATAGTAACTCGAGCACAGTGCTTTGCAGTGGAGTCCATTCATACACAATGTGTATGCCGTCAGGTGTTGAGTAACCAAGACAATAAGAAATCAAATGATGTACATTTAGGGGTGTACAGATTTTGTAGACTCCATTTCATCTGCACTTCATGGATTATCCGATGTCTTTCGTTCCGTCATCCACTGATTGGCAGAACTGGATTCTTTCCAATTTCCCACATTTATGCAAATTTGCATTTTACAAATGTGTACTTGCTAAAATGCTCACACACAGCCTAAATGTGCAAATCCCCCCAAAATGTCCATTTTCATACTTTAGTCTGTGGGGGAAATGTACATTTTTGGGCTGATGTTGTTGTTTTTTTAATGTATTTTTTCTACAACTAAATTTGCATAAAATTCCAAAAAGTTTTTTTTTTTAAAAAAGTTTGCAAATCTGTGGAAACCATGTGACTCAAGGAAAGCAGTCCAATGTGGAATCCGTGGGTTGGATTCATAGATACAACAGAGTGGAGAACCAGAGTCATGTTCACTGAGCCAATGTTAAGCGAGCACAACAGTTGTTTCCCTTCCTTTCCAGCCCCTGCAAAACCTCTGGAGTAGATTTGGGGGGGGGGCATCCAGGGAACCTGCAGGCAGGAGGGGAAATTCACTCTGTTTTTAGTGTCCATTCTGTTGGTGGTAGATCTAGAGTGCCTTCAGATAGAGGGCCCCTAGGGCTAACAATCAAAGGGCATTTGCATCTTTTGCATCTTTCCTTCCTTAACTTATTTTTTTCTGACAAGGAAAAAAAATAAAGACAGAAGCAGCAGCTGGAAAACATGGGAGGGTTACAAATCAAAGACAATGACATGTGGATCCCCTGTAAAATTCTGTGAATGAAGCAGTGTGATTACGTAATAAAAGTCCTGTCTGGAAGCCCTCTTAAAAAAGCTAATCCTATGAAAAGGGACATCTTTATGAGAAAGGGAAACAACAATTTGTGTTTGTTAGTAATAGAATTCCCTTTAAAAGTTAGATTAAACATTTCTGCAGCATGCTGTACGGTGCGGGGGGGGGGGGAGCAAATATGTTTGCATAAAACCAAGACTCATAACAGCAATGAAAGTCTTCTCTTCCTTTATAAATTTGGAGCCATTTAAATGGTGCAATCTAAATGTGGTGGGGGGGGGGAGTCAAATGTAATTAAAATATACTAAAGAAGAATAACAACAAGCAACGATTATGGCTTTCAGTTGTATCAGGGCTAAGCAGTAACCATATTATTTCTGCAAACTATTTTCACTTAGCACAGTTCAGATGGAATTATTGCTATGACCTTTTAAAAATGTGAAAGAGTGAATCAATACCCTTTCAGAGGCAAGATTGCAGGAGCAGAAACCGGCCCAGCTGTAATGCTGTGTATTTCTGCATCAGAAGGCAGTTGAAACCTAATTATCGTCAATCACGTACAAGGTAGCTTGGATGAGCACAGAGCAGTGTGTGTCTGTGTGACAGAGAGAGAGAGAGAGTGGTAAGGGGAGAGAGAGACAGTGTGTGTAGCTTGCACATACACATGTGTATATAAGGATATTTTGCTCCCTGTAAGCAAGGGTGAATGATAGGGATTAGCTCCATTTCCAGTAACTAACACTGGTGTGTTAGAAATATCATGTACAACTGATTGGCAACCTGCCATCCTTCAACAGACTGTACGGCCAAGAATCATGCTCTATTGTTGATGTTGTCCAAATGCTTACTTGGATGTATGCCGTATATTATTAAATAATAATAGCAATCAGCCAATCAGCAACATCTCCTAGGGTCTGAAGGGGGGAAAAATAAGAGAGAAAAATCCAGCCTTTTAAATGAGTGAGAAACAAATTGGTAAATATCAGATTTGAGCAAGCTGTTTTATTGTTCTGTTTTTAGGTTTTTTTAATGCTACATGGGGGAGGGCAGCAGAAGCAGGTGTCACTGAGTATTTTATTGGTACAGAGTATTACTTGTTAACACAGTACATGTTTTGTCCACATGAGTTGTCCCCATAACAAAAAGCTTACATAAGTAAATGCAAGTGGACTGTGTGAGCTATAAATAGGAAACAATGCTCCATTGGGATTTTGAAATGGTGAGCATATGGAAAGGCCCCTGTCGGATATGCATTGGATAAAGAACCTACTGTGCAATCTTCTACATATCTACTCAAAAGTAAGTCTCATTGAGTCCAATAGGACTTACTTCCCGGTGGAGGAGGAGGAGGAGGAGGAGGAGGAGGAGGAGGAGGAGGAGGAGGCTTTACATCTCAAAGTATTTCTGGTCTAGCCAAATGCAACTTGATAAAAACAACAATATCTTAACATGCAAAAATGTAAAACAATAAAAAATAACTAAAAACAAAATTAACAATACAATATCAGGCCTTGATGAGACATATAAAATCCCTTCATATGCTGGAAAATATCTTAGAGTAGAGGAAAGTCTTAACTTGACACTGAAAAGGTGACAATGTTGGCACCAGGCAGACCTGAGTAGGGAGAGCATTCCATAATTGGGGGGCTGCCATCGAGAAGGCCCTCTCCCTTGGTGCCATCCTCCAATCCTCTCTCAACTTCTAGAAGCTGGTATCTGAAGGAAGAACAAGTTTTCCCCACTTTCTATATCATATTATCTACTCCCCCAATTTTTAAAAAAATGGAGGGAGAGCCGAGAAAGAGGCCCAAGTGGTAAGTGAAGTGTCAAAGCCTGATGGCAGCTTATGGAATAAAGGATGCTTTCTCAGTGCTCCTCCAATTATAGGTAGTTAGGGGGCCCATAATGATATCCATAAGCACCAACCCATGACAACCCAAAGTTTTAGCCAAATCAACCTCCATGCAATTTGAGCACACTCTGTTCCCTAGATTTTGGAACATAACTTGGTGAAGGGGGATGGGCCTCCTATTTCCTTATACGTTCATGAGGGAATATTTGATCCTACATTGGAAACATTTGGACCTCAAGAGTCTCCTATGTAAAGGTTGAGTTCTGAATTCTTATCAAATATACCCCTTGCAGATCTCTCCCTGTCTTTCTCTCTCATATCTCTTTAGACACCTCCAGTGATGAAGCTTCTAGGATATCTAGTGGCAAATTATTCCATTGTCTGACAGATCTTACAAGTTTCCTAATGATTTGTCTAAATTGTAGTCTGCTCCATTTCCTGTCATCTCCCTTTAAGATAGAGAATAATTGTTGTTCCTCTCACACTAATTTTTCAGCCTTTTCATACATTTGAAGGTTGCTATCATGCCTTCTCTTATGTATTTTCCCCCTTCAGCTCAAGTCCTGATAGAACCTCTGGCAGAATTTGCTTCAGTGTAAGCCCAGACCCTGAGGCCAGATCTACACCAAGCAGGATATAACACTTTGAAAGCGGTTTGAAAATGGTATATGGAATGTGTCATGGGCCCCAACAGTTGTCAGTGCACTTAAATAACGTTATAAAGTAGTAGTGTAGATCCTGCCCAGGTAGTCATCATGTACGACAGGGATGGGCAAATCCAGAATGCCAAAATGCCAGAGTCTACATTTTGGCCTACAACTCCCATCAACCCTCACATTGGCTATGCTGGCAAGGGTGATGGGAATTTTAAGCCAAAACTTCTGGAGGACCACAAGTTGTCCAATCCTATATATGTTATATATGGTCCTGTTCAACTGATTGCATCAGGCCTTCCAATATGATCACCTCCAGGAGTCTTTGACATTCGTTTTGAATTTTCAGATGCTTAGATTTCATCTGGTGGAAACACTTAGATGTTGAAATAAATATGTGACACACGCTCATAGCAATGAAAGCACATGGTCAGGCTCCATCCCAGTAATGCAGGGCGGTGGGCTTTCCATGGTTCCACAGTGGGAGTTGAATTCAGCATCCTGATCATCATAGCTTTTAGTGGAGACCTTATGGCTGCAAAGATACTCTGTAAAACATATGGGCAAACCTTGGAGAAATCTCAGAAGTTGGAGTTGGCCTCGCCAAATCTGGTGAACTCCTTCTTGGGGAAAGAATGGATTTTCCCCCAGCAACAATATATTCCTGTTTGCTAACCCTATTGTAAAGCAAATTACTTTGGAGTGGTTTGGTCTTGAATGGGTCATTAATACCCATAAGCTTTTCAAAAGACTTACAAAAGACATGTCATGCTACAGATCTTTTGAACTCCTCTTGGAGGCATGGCTATGGCAGTTGGCGTGATGAGCGCTGCACTTCAAAATTTACCACTACACCACTGCTTTGAGACAATTTCTTTGGTTACCATTTATAAGAAGGGAAAGTCATCCATGGAGGAATCAGAATATGGTTAGTGATTTCAAGTGATCATTGCAAACACTGTCAACATGTTTTTAAAGGTAGGTATCTCATGGTGGGTTCAACTAGTATTGAAACCAGGATTTTGCAGGCTCTGTGCAATGCATCCTCAGTGCCCCTTGCAACCAAAATATTAGGGTGGCCACTAGGGTGACCATATTTTGGAAACCAATAAGGAGGACAACATGGTTGGCCCTCAAGGGGGCGTCTCCACTAAAATGTCCGCCCCCAGGGGGCATATCCAGCACCAAGGGGGTGGGATGTCCACCTGAACATAGCCTTGGTCACATGTCTGATTTTACAGCAAACAATTAAGACAAATCTGTTCTACATAACATCTTAATGTTAACATCACTGAAATAACAAGTGAGACATCCAATGTATCTGAAATTAACTTCACTCACTCCTACTTTTGTAGTTTTTGCTGTACTTTGTTACTATATTCTGTGTGATGCATTCTCCCCTTCCCTCAAATATCTTTTCTGATTGTATCCTCACTCCGCTGCAAGCTGCTGCTTAACGCAGCTTGCTGCCGGCTGGCTGGCTTTTCTATTTTTAAAGTTCATTTTTTTAAAAAAAACTTGTTTATAATATTCACAAGTTTCTCTACTCTAACATTAGGGTGGGTGTTGTGGGCAGCAGATATTACTTCGCCCATTCACACTTCTCACTTATATACATTAGCTTCTCAAGGCTGGTGCGTTGGCACCACTTTTCACACCCAGACTTTGAACTCCTATGTACTTCCTGTACAAACACATGACTGCTTTGACTGATCTCTCCTTTCCCACATTTTGATTTGTGGACTCCTCGCCTCTGCTGAGCTCCAGGTGCCTGACTCCCCACCAAATCTGCAGCAGGAAAGGTGCTGTGCTCGCCCAGCACTTCTTAGCTAAAAACTCAAGATCCCCTTGATACTAAAGGCTGAAACTGCTCAAGGTGCAAGACCCTAAAAAGGAGATTTGACAACCTGAGTTTGAAGGGTATGGCTTCAATGATGTTGTTTTTTAATTTTTTAAAAAAACCATGAACTTTTTTTAAAATTACTAAAATTCAACAGATGAACAGATCTGCTTGAAACCTGGCCTGGCTAAAGCCCTACTTAAGAGCTATAATGATGCCAAGTTTCATCTCATTATCTTTAAAATTGATGGTTTTATACAAAATTAATTTTAAAACCTTAAATTAAAAAAAGCTCTTAAAAATGAATGGATGAACAGATCAGCTTCAAACTTGGCATGGCTAAAGCCTTATATAAGAGCTATCAAAGTGCCAAGTTTAATCTCTTTTTCTTTAAAAATGACTTTTTTAAAAAAATAATAATTTTAAAGCCTCAAACTTTACAAAATACCTAAAATTCAATGGATGAACGGATCTGCTTCAAATTCAGCAGAGCTAAAGCTCTGCTTAAGGAATATTATGGTGCCAAGTTTCATCTCTTTATCTTTAAAAATGAGAGAGCTATAAGCATTGTTGTTAATTCCTATTGACTATAAAATAGAGCTGCCCTTTGGGTGGGGAGAGGACAGGAAAAATCTGGATTTTTCTTCAAATTTCAAAATCCCCCCCCTTCCTGGATTTGTTGCCAAAAATCCTGACATGTCCTGGGTTTTCCTGACATATGGTCACCGTAGACTGGCCACTTATGACTTGCCAAAATAGAAGAAATCATCACCAAGAAGGAGGACAAAAAGGATACCAATTTGTATTTTTTTAAAAAAGCTTATGCTAATTTTTTCATATAGATGCAGACTTAGAAATATTTTTTGTAATTTAAATAGAAATGCAGTATATCACACCACTGTGTGGAAGATTGTGACCAGGGGATCCATGTGCCTACCTGTTTATTCAGTTGTCCAGGAGTTAACTGTTGATGGGCAACTTCAAGGTCCCTGCTGCACTCCCTCCTTATTGTTCTTTATCTTTAAACCATAATTGGACAGACCGGCCATTCAAACAGTGGGCCGTTCTCTGGCAGTCCTTCAAATAGAGGAGCGTCATCTGTAAAAGAGAACCCATAGCCACCCTAAGAAGAAGGGTATGAAAATGAAACATCCCTTTGCACTTCTTCTCATCGTCTGCTGTGTGGAAAGCTGAGACTGCCACAGGGCTGACCCAAAATATTTTGCTGCCTGAGGCAAACAACAACAACAACAACTTGGCACCCTCTCCCATTCCATGTACAAAAGCCAACTGGACTGGCAGTTGAATCTTTTTCCAGCACTGGTGATGAGTCAGAATCCTCCACTGCACCTGATGTTAGCAGGCTAGCTTAGAAGGCGCAGAGCAGGCCGCTTGACACACAGTTTCTTCCAACCATGTTGCCTTCCACCAGGCACCACCTGGCCATGCCTCCACTGAGAATGCAGAGTGAGGCTTGTGCATCCTCGCCTCACTCCAGAGAAAAAAGTCAGAGTAATTCCCTGACTTTTTTTCTCTGCAGCTTTGGCGGAAAGCCCCGGGGTGGGTGCCCAATTGCAGGGGCATCATATAATCAACACCACACCGCCACGCACCCACCCTGGGGCTTTCCATGCATTTAGACAGCCTTCTGCTAGCTAAGCAATAGCAGGATTGGTTCGGACACCTGATGAGACTAGCTTGTGCCAGGTACGACGTCTGCCTTGAAGAACTTCCTGCTGCACTTCCTGTCGTCGCCCCAGCCACTGGAGTAGTAGCAATCTGTAAGCACCCTTGTAATATCAAGGCCTCATCAACCAAAGAGAAAGGCAGAGGAATCAATCTTCTTTATTTGGGTTTTCAAGCCAGTCTCATCATTGCATCCATTAAGAGAACTTTGAAATAATTACCTGTAGTGTAATAAATGTTTGTGTACGTTCAGTCTTTCCATTTATCAACAAGATACTAAACCAAGTGCTTAATTTTATACGATAGCCTAAAGGTGAGAACTTGACATTATGCTAATATCCTTTAGCACAAAAAACAGAAGGTTCTCCAACTGTGTTGATCAAGAGAAAGTGTCTGGCAACACATTACAACTGCTCTTTCTCTCTGTCTTTATTTCTTAGCTGTTTTCTTTAAAAAAAAACAAATGCTATATCAGCTATGCTATTTAAAACTGACAAACAAGAAACATACCAATATGCCTGAAAGAGCTTTAAAAAAAAGGGGGGGAAGTCACTACAGAAAAAAGAAGAAACTCCCAGCCAGTACATTCAATACTAAACCCCAAATGGGGAAAAGCCTATATTAGAAAACTGGCAGTTTTCCCAACTTAAAATAATCAAATCTGAGATGTTTTTAAAAAGCCTTAACACTTTGTAAAACTAAATTTCTGAGTCAAACCTCAAACTTTGGTGCTGAGTTAGATGGAAACTCTAATTTGCTATCAAGACTTTGGGCAAGTTTGTACAACACTACAGCCCATTAAGGGGTAAGTTATCCTTGACGAGCGGCGGCACAAGCCAGCTGCCATTATGAATATGCAAGCCCTGACTGACTGGGCATTGTCATATTGTGTGAACCTGGCCGACGGGGGTTATTTGAGGGTGAAAAAGCCCTCTCATAACCCTACAAGAGACCATAGGTTATGCAGGGGTTGTTTCACCCTGGTGAGGAGTTGTACATTTGTAATGGTGAATTATGTGCATCACAGCTCCTCAAAAATAAATTAACCCCTTATGGGCTGTCTTCTCATGTGAACTATCCCCATATGTCTCACAGGTTTTAATCTAAGGCATGGATAGAACACTAAGGATTGACTCTCATCCTTTGTCATTTGTTCCGGCTTTATTATAAAGTCCATCTCCTTTTTATATGAACAGACGAGAATGCTGATTCTATGTACCAAACTTACTCAGGGGCTGATAATATAACAGGTTTAAATAATTGAGGTGGGAGCAGTTCTACTAGATTTCATGATAGAATTTGGGTTTTATTTTCTTTAATACTATTTGCACCACTTGAGAGATCATTATGCACTATTGAAAAATAGGGAAGCTGAATACTGATAAGTGGTTTGCCAAAATCAGAGGCAAGGTTAGTCAGTGAGATGTATACCTGCTAGATGAGGTTAGTTGGGTGCCAAAGACGAAGGTGGGATCTTTTTAAGTGGTACTCCCCAACCTCTGGGATGTCTTTCCAATATAGGTAAGGGAAGCACCAACTATTTATTATTTAGAAGACTAGTTAGCCCTGTCTGTTCACTGAGACATTTTTATAGCTTTTATTATTGTTGTAAAGTCTTGAAGATGTTATACTGATTTTGATTTACATAACATTTGATTTATATAACATTTATTAAAAGTTTTAAAAGTTACAAACAACTTAATTATGCATTATTGTTGATGCTGCTTGCTTTTATAAATTATCATTTTTAGTGTTTGCAATAATGGATAATGTTTAAAACATTAAATGGGCCTATAAATACTTCAGGGTGCAATCCTATTCACAATTTCCCCTTGATACAGTGATCCTTAGCTCCAATTAAACACACATTGGACTGCATTGCACAATAAGTAAAATTCAGAACATTAAAGGGGATTCACCATAAATATTTAAAACAATACTCTCAGATCCTAACTTGTCTTTGAAGGAACTTTTACCTTTTTATACCAAACTGCACATACATTGGGCGGACATATACAAGCAGGGTATTTCTTCAGTATTACTGAATAGATGGAATTGACAGGCTATTCTGAAGTCACATATCTACCATCCCACCCAGTAACCTTTACTTCCATGATATCCTTGCCTTGACCAATAAACCACGTCACTTATCTTCTTGATTGCACAAGTTGCTCGTATTGGTTCCCTCATTGCTCTGAATTAATCCCAATAAACAGGTGATGAGCAACTGTTTGTAATGTATTCCCCTTTCTCAGGGAAGTCAATAGTAAAATATGAGGGTAGTGTGCAGCGTCTTTATTGCCTCTTGGCTTGTTCTTTTACAAACACACCGGGCTCCATTCCGTAGCTGAGCAAGGCGCTCTGTGTACCTCAGTGGAAGTTCAAATGAATGGAGTGCAACAAGGCACACAAGACAGAAATATTACAATCCTGCATAATTCACTTATGGGGTCAAACCAAGAGAATTATTGCTTTCAGTAGGTCCTGCCCTGAGACACCTTTAAATATATCTTCATTATAATAGATGTATTTGCAGTGTAAACATTCACAGAATTCATTTAACAATCTCTACTGTAAAACAAGTTACCCCAGGTACCCACTCTAGCTGTGCTTCACAACATACTGTATTCCCACTCACCCCCAAAGGCTATGAAATTATTGTTGCTGACCACTGTCTTGTGTTATAATCCCTTAAATAACTCTGTGTGTGTGTGTGTGTGTGTGTGTGTGTGTGTGTGTGTTTAAATCATCCCTTTTACTTTGCCCCAAGAAATATATTTCTTGAAGTCTAACAGATTATATATCTATATTTCCCCTTTGGCAACTTAATTTGCAGATAACTGTGGTTTGTTTCTCTGATAGGATTTTTTTTAATGTTAAATGGGGAATCTATGTGCCTGTTTAACATCATTAAGGGAATATTATATTGACTACAAAGGTTTAGTGAAGTAACCGGCTTCCATGTGGTTATATCAATCTATTTTCTGTAGCACTGTACACTAGTTTTCCCCCTAGAGTACTCCATGTAATGCTGAGAAAGTGTCAGAAATAATGACTGTCTACCTATATCTGCAATAAAATGTAGAGCATGGATATTATAGTTGTAAGTATCAAAGATTTATTTCATGACTGCAGGTAATGATGAATCTTTTAGCACAACTAATGTCTGGAGGAAACCTCTCTTCTTCTCTGAGCTGTCACAGGGAGACTATTTATAGGGCCCTTAGTGCAGTGGGGTTTTAGCATAAAGAGGCAATGCGTCTAAGGTGCCACTGGATTGGAAATGTTAGCAAGGGCTTCCTCTCATTGAAGATCTCTTAGTAGATGGCATTAGATTCCCTCTTTGTGTGTTTACGTCCCCCCAAAGACAGGGGACAGATGTTTAACATCAGACCATTAATCCCTGTGCCCAGGTTCCTGTGACAGCACAAACCCAACAGAATGAGCCCTTTGCCTTAGCTCAGTGTAAATGTCGCAGTTTACTGCTGATTTACAGAACAGGGTCAGGCCATTAGAAACTTGGCAATCTTCTGTACAGCTGGAAAACAATATGCACGATAAGCTAAAATTCAATACCTTCTTTCACTAATTAAATGGGTTCCCACCAGGACCAAGAGAGGGGAGGAAGGTGGGGGAGAGG
>JARDYH010000002.1:194573809-194656309 GCA_029215795.1 Anniella stebbinsi | reverse complement strand
ATCAAGGCAGATCTTTGTCCATAATCAGCTGCCTGCCTGCCTGTCATCATGTGGATGATTTAAAATTGACATGTTTACCAAAGCTATTTTTACTTCTTTTTTTACCGTGTGTTCCAGGTCGTTTTCTTTTCTTTTTTTTATGCTTTAACCTAAGTGCCACTGCTAATTAAAAGATTAATTGTCAAGAGCGCTTCCACTACCACCCTTTATTTTTGTGAAGCAAGTTAACATAAAAACCTCTGCATAAGGTTCAGTTGTCATTAGATCAGCGGCATCTAGATGGCAAAAGGGCTTAAATATTCCTTTTCCACCCCTATCTCAGATACAGCTCAAGAAAGTGATAGTTTCAATACCAGAATGGATGATAAGCACTTCAAGCTGAAGCCACAGGGATCTTAGTAGGGTTTGGGATGCCTTTGGCATGCAAATGAATTATTCTTCATTTTTCTGCTATGAGCTTTCATAAGCTAGCCCTCATTAGAATTCAGTATCATTCTGCTTTTCTAATGTTAATTTCCCAGTTATGTAGGAAATACAGTGGGAGGGGTGCTTCCTCTACAATTGTGATATCGTAATTCTGAAAATATATTTTTCCTTTCTCTCTCTCTCTCTCTCTCTTTTTGCTTTGCACAAATTATTAAGGGGAAAGGGAATTATTACATTTTCAGAGTTCTTTCTTGACGTCTAAAAGCCTCACCAATTCTTTTCCATTCTGTAATAATGGATTAATATAGCAAACTTGTGCCCAGGATAGAGTTGCAGTGACCACAAGGACAGCATTAAATTTTTATTTTTAAAGTGCCACAACTAAAGATCAGATGACGTAAAACCTTTGCACTCGCCTTGCTCTGAAAGGAACAGTAGGGCATTATGCAAATCGGAGCAGTGCGGAGTTTTTCATTATCCAGGAATAATTCAGAAGCACATTAGGTGCAACTGCTCTTTTGTTTGGATTGTGGTGGGAGGAAGCCTAATGAAAACAAAGCTATCAGGACAAAAAATGGTGGGGGCAAATGACTACTTGTGCCTTTTTATCAAGCCAGAAAAAAGTTTGCTAATGCTGGTATGAAGAGCCATAATGTGTATTTATTGGAAATTTTTGTTATAATAATTAGATATTTACATAGTCAGGGGGGTACTGTGGCCAAATCACTGTTTTCGAATGCTGATTTGCAGAGATGTGCTTGTTGGGCAGAGTTCAGTTCATTTGCCCTGAGGCTGGATTTAAGAAACTACTAGATTTGCACTTCAGTTTTCTTGTGTAAGGAATCCTCTCCTAAAATGAATAATCTGGAGCAGAAATAGTACAATGCTTTGTGGATCTCCATTTTAAAAATCTTGATTACTCCATTTTAACTATTTAACCAAATGTCTGGTTTATATCCCTTGCTTCCTATTGTTTTAGTATTAGAACACAATTGTTTCTGAAGGATTGTTTGGTGGTCAAAGAAAGGAACCTCCTTCATTTGTATATTCAGAAGTTATGAATCTTCCTTTTAGGGATATTTGTTGTATCCTCAGAAACATTTGAAAGGTGGTTGTAAAAAGGATCACTTAAGTCACATTGAAAAATTCTTTGAAATGGATTAAACAGCATTTAATGACTATAAGTATGAATTCTTTAGGCAGTGGCTTAAAACTTTCTTTTAAAAAAAGAGAGAACTTTTTTTAAAAAAATCCAGAGGGTGCAGCTTACATATCTTAAATGAAGTCCCCAAAGTTAACGTATCTTGTTTATCTAAAGCACTTTAGGGTAAAGTGAAAAAACAATTTCCAGTGCCTAAAGAAAATGATCTTTCAGTAAAACTAACTGTAGAGAAATACTCCATTATACCATGTGGTGAATACTGAGGCATAACGCTACATTTAGTGCAATCTTAATCTTTAAAATCTTTAAAAATTTAAAAACCCTTTAAAAATTAAGATGACAAAATAGGCTATAATGCTCCTCCAGTCAAAGTATACTTCCAGTGCAATTAAGTAATCAATATCGGGATATTTATTGCTATAAGCCCACACATGAAGAGAAGTATGGAGAAGTCCCCTGCTTGGCTATTTGTTGCTCTTTATTTCTCCCCCTCAGAAAGAATGCATTCATTCACAGATATTGCTTTAACAGCACTCTGTACTGTTCTACCCAGTACATCCTCACCCTGCCTCTGAAACTGTATGGCATTATTTAAAATACTCCAGAATGTAGTTTGGTTTAGGTTTCCAGCTGATTGGTGAGAGTTTCAGGACAGATAAAAGGGAGGACTTCTTCACACAGTCCATAGTTAAATTATGGAATTTGCTACCACAAGATGTGGTGACGTCCACCAATCTGTATGGCTTTAAAGCCGGGGGGGGGGGGGATTAGATAAATTCTTGGAGATGACTATCAATGGCTACTAGTCCTGATGGCTATGTGCTTCCTCCAGTAGCAGAGCAGTAAGCCCATGTTGCTGGGGAACCTGGGTGGGAGGGTGCTGTTGCACTCATGTCCTGCTTGTGGGTTCCTGGTTATAGCTGGTTAGCCACAGAGTGCTGGACTAGACAGACCCTTGGTCTGATCCAGCATGGCTCTTATGTTCTTACATTCATTTGTCATGCACAAGGTGGCACATGAAGTTGAAATAGTATAGATAACAGTTCTCAAGCCAATCAGATCTATATATGACTTGGCTTTATAACTGCTGGCAATTTTGTCAAGAGTGTCAGTAATTACCTGTCCCCAACACATGCCTATCAATATAACAAAGCAGCTGCATCACTGACAACTGTTTTAACCACTGATGAAATGAATAGTTCTTTAAAGTATTATCAAGATTGATCAAAACATAAAATATTCTTAGCAGCAGGACTGAAACTGTGTGTTCCTGGTTAATCCAGAATTGTGGCAATTGAAAATTTGAAATCTTCCGTCTTCAGTATTTTTTTTTTCAGTTACAAGGGGAAGAAGATCCTTAGAGTGAGTTACAGCATGATCCTATACATATCTACTTAAAAATAAGCCCGTTGGCTTCAATGGCATTTTCAGCTAGGTACATGGGTAAAGGATTGCAGTCTTAAGGAAAATTTGGGCAGCTCTCCGATACAAAGATGCTACATAATGCATAAATATATGAGAGCAAACTGTTTGCCATTACAAACTACCACTCTTCCCTGAAAAAATGAATTTGTGAAGTAGTCTTTATGGCAATGTTGAGAAAGTTGAAACCATGCTCTGGCATTTGCAGCAAACAAATAGTCAAAGAATAGACTATTGAGGCCAGAGATGAGGAAACTTTGAAGATTGTGTTGCTAATTTTTTATTGGTCAGGGAGATACACACAAGAATGTGCATGCATGCATATATACAGGCACATGTCTCTTGTAAGTGTGCACCCATGCACCTTCTTGCTTCAGTTTGGCTAGAATATCCAGATGTGCTCAAGGAAAAAAGTTGCTTCTGTATATGACACAGAGGTCTGTTGCTCAGTGCAATTGTGATCCTCCACTTATTTTAGCCTACAATTCCTATAATCCCTAACCATTGTCTATTCTGGCTTAGCCTGATGGGAGTTGTAGGCCAAAACATCTGGAGGGCCACAGGTTGTCCAGCCCTGTTGAAGACAATACTGAGTTGGCTGGACCAATATTCTGTCTCAGTTTAAGGAAGCTCCCTAAATACATTAGCAGATTTCACAGCTTGCCTCTATCACACAATTGTCCCTGTCGCCTTTGTGCAAAGGGGAGGGGACAACTCTAGCAGAAGCACCAAGGATCATGGAATACCATAATAGGATGTACCTCAACTTATTAAAACACTTTAAATAAGCCCCATGAGAAGCTAAAATATGGATGTAATGGCTGTTATACTCTAGATTCCTTGACGGTGATGGCCTGGAAGGGGATGAACTATATCAGTACAGACAATGTTGTGACGATGGTGGTTCACATTTGCAGTCTTGGGCTGCTCATGGATCCTTCTCCTGGATTCTCAAGAGGCATCATTGGCCAAGAGAGTCACAATCTACATCTGCACTGGCCCCTATTGCATATCTTCTCAGCTTAAGCTCCCATCGGAAAATTTATTTTACATATTTCTTCAATAATACGTTACTTCCATTTCCTTGGAGATGTGGCTGAAAGCAAATATAAAGATTGGACGGACATGTAAATGTAGGTCACCCCACTCAAGGACTGGGTGATATTCCAAGTATTGCATGGCTCTGGGAAGGTCCCTTCTGCAGATCTCCTGGTGCATACTTAGGCTATATGTGCTATTCAGATGCAATGCTTTTGTCTAAGAGAATGAGCCTTAATAACAGAAAATAGTCTGGGAGTAGTTACCTCTCTCTCTGGATTCGTTCAAGTATAATTAGGGTCTTGGGAGGTCCGTATAAAGCTTTACTTCCAAAGGAAATAATTGATTTTGTCCACATATAAAATATCCTGGGGCTGAGAGGCTGTGGTCCTTCACTTACGGATTGCATGTCAATGCAGAAAGTGGTTAGATGTGAATAGAGATATCATGCAGATGTGGGATGCCTCCTTCATTCCAATAAAGTGAAGATAGAGCACATCTGTGTGCATAACACATGTTCTGAACACACTTCCTTCATTGGATTGAACAAAGAAGATACTGTGTATGGGTGAACTCTAGACATGCAATTGAGTTCTTGTGTTCATCAACACACACTTGACAAAACTCACACAGTACACACCTTTAAACAGAATTTATCTGACACAGATCACTTCACTTTACTTATCTGCTCTTAAACCAGCTTTCTCCAACTTGGTGCCTCCAGATTCATTGAACTACAACTCACATGGTCATCGGCACCCCAGGAAATGATGTTCAACAATTGGTATCTGAAGGTGATCTTCAACAATTGGTATCTATACCTTTAAGCAGCTTCATTAAATAGAAGATGGTCCTGATATTACTCTAATTTCCAGCATGCAAATCTGGAAGGTTTACTTGCTCAGTGCACAAGCAGGAAATCACACAAGGGAAAGAGATTAGAATTCAGCCCAAACTCTCCAAATCCTAAATGACAGAACTGGGAATTAGAATGTGCACTATACCCAACATTTCCATCTGGATAGGAGATATCCAAGATGAAGGAGAGCTTCTCCATGCAGCTGCAGACCAGGACAAGCAAAGTCATTCGCATCTTCTCTTTCAGAAAGTACTTCATACCCTTTAAATACCAGAAATGAATTATTTCTTACATATAACTAGGACTGCTATATGTATACATTCTAATTCTGCAATCCTGTGAAGTCTTTGTCATATCTCTAGAAAGTCAATACACTGTTTTCAGTGAAGGCCATTCTGTGGAATTCATGGGTGACCAGTCCTTTAACATGCAAATTCTACTCAAAGCCAGAAAAACATGGGACATGATTTGGGGTGTTTTCAGCATACTTATTTAGAAGTTAGCTGAAATGAAATAAAGCACCTTGACCTAGAGTTAGGTGCACTTAAACTTACAGCTGGATCTTTTGTATATGTCGGCTCCACATTCTTTTCAATAGGGAAACCATTCCAGCGGTGATTGAAGTCTCAGATTTTAATTGTTGAAATAAGTAGGTAGGTTTCATTTGAATTATTGTAAGCCACTTTGAACAGATTGTTGTAAAAACAGGATATAAATTACTAAATGAATATTATAGGTGCAGAACTACCCAACCTAATTGTCTGTAACTGATATAGACTATGCATTTGTATTTAATTAAAGTGGATACACTTTTTTTAGAATTACCATAACAATATACTGGTACACTTAAGGCTAGGGACGAATGCTGTTTTTTGCTGATAATCCTGTAAATTTTGATTCCTGCCTGCTTTCTGCACCCTGTTCAAGCTTCTTTAAGGAGACGTTATCACACCTTTGGAATCCATGAATATGAATCATAATGCCAACCATTGCACTGTTTGTGATTGTGCCAGGAAACACTTAAGGGAAAGTTTTATAAACCTTCATAATTTATTTTGTTTAAGTGCTGGGCTTTTCTAGTTTGGTATTCTTTCTCAGTGAACATAATGATATACAATGCCTGAGCAGAAGCACTTTCATAATAAAATATAAATTCAGGAACAATACATTTTAAGGTTTTTTAATAAATACCAGACTATTAAGGCTCCTCACACTGGAACCTTCCAGATGTGTTGCATGGAGTCCATAATTAGCAGCCAGCATGATTGGCCAGACTGGCTAGGAATGATGGGAATCATAGTCCAACACATCTGGAGAACATAGGGAAGGCTGAAACTACTGCCTGTTAATACTTTATAGAACAAAGGATGGAGGTTTATCAGTGCTCCCACTGATGTTAATGGCTTTTCCAAATGGGACTTCCAGACTGCTTCCAGATGATTCCAGATACTTCCAAATAACATTTATTTTATTTTTATTTATTTACAATATTTATATACCGCTCCCCATTCAGAATTTTGGAGCAGTGGACAAAATAAAATAGGATAAAAAACAGAATAAAAACACATTAAAAGCAGATTTTTAAAAGAAACAAAGTGCAAAATAAACATTTGATAAAACGGAGGCCAGAGTGAAGCAGGTACTCAACACGGCAGCCAAAATTAAAGGTTTTCTGCTTTGTTGTGGCTAAACAAGGAACTTATCTTTATGAGACTGCAGAAATGGCTTCCTAGACACTGGCAATCATATTAAATGTACACATCACAGCTTAACAAGTTGCGCCTCATGTCTTCTTCGCTTGGCAAAATAACAGAAAGGGCCTTACTTTCAGCATAGCGGGACCTTTTCTGTTGTTGAAAGAATGGGCCAGCTTATCTGTATTGATTTAGAATTGGATCCTATGGAAAGAGACCACCTGCTCCAGAAGGAAAGTTGTCCACACTGGTAGATGAGTTCCCCTGATTATATCCTGGACCCCTTTGAACTAAATTTTCTGTGATTGCAGGAATGCTGAGTCAGAATCCGTCTAAGGAACAGCAGTTTCTCTCAGGTCTGCTAAAAAAAATGGATCTCTGGTGGGATCTTAAAGTTGATGTTGGCCTTCTGTTATGTCTTATAGGTTGGCCATATTTTTATTTATCAGCACAAGCAGAATAACGTGTCTTCTTGTAAGGTGGTTTGAAATGATTCCATCCAAGTGAAGATGAGAAACATTTATTTAGCTAGTCAAGAACAGCAAGAAGGATTAGCTTCATTACCTCAAGGAATTTTATCCACTTATCTTCAGGCACTTATATTTCAGCCTTTTTTTACTTGACATATATAAGATTAGATCCAAAGGCACCTTTCTGTTTATGGAAGGGTCTTGGATCCACTAGAGTATTCTGTGATGAGAAGTAGGAGTAGTGATTTTGTTTTTACTGATTCCCTTTCCCCTGCAGCCTCCTGCACCACCTCCCAGGCTGCTTCAGAGAGTCCCCCACCCCTCCAGAGCAAATTTAAGGGGGCTTCAAGACCTAGGAACACCTCATGTTGTGCAGTGGAGCAAGTCCATACATGAAACTCTGGATCCAACCCATAGTTTGTACATTTACATTGTTTTATTTCTATTTTAACCTGTTTGCCCTTAATTTACTCTTCTTGAGTGGAGAAAACACTTTTTAATATAAAATGTGCACTCTTTTTTTAAAATATCCATTTAAACTGTTGTAGTTTCATTAGATTCCCTGAAATTACAATCATATGTTGTAATTGAGTCACCTCCACTTAGCCTCCCGGCCCAAAAGCACAATTGGAAAAGCACTTGTGTTATTTGAAGTTAATGGAATTTAAGGAACTGATTAAAGCTCAGTAAAACTTTTGATCATCTCGCTTTATATACTAGGAAAACTGAATATCTTCAGGAGGTGCTCAAACTGTTCTTTGTATTAACATATCCTATAATACATACCAGTACAAGAAGTTTAATCTTGTGATGGTTTCCCTCCATCGTAATCTTCTACCATAGCTGCCCATTTATTCTTGAATAAACTTTTTATTTGATGGAGGGAGCTATTATTATAAAATTGGGAGGGAGATTAAAGCCTCACATCAGAGAGAAAAGATTATTCCTTTAAGAAACATTATGCACTCGTCTTGCTTTCACTTTTCTAGGTCTTTGGCATTGTGCTTCCAATCTTTGCATTATATGGTGGCCATGCAGGGAAAATTTGGGAATAATGGACCCTCTGAGATAGTTCAGATACAATGTTTCCAGTCCCTCAAACCATGGTTTGGAGGACCAGGATCAAGTGATGTCATTTCACACTTATGTCTTCCCCTATCCTTCTGTCATTTGTGTTGTTGTTGTTACAAACTGCTATAAGAAGTATTCCACTCATTATCCTGAAAGAAAATATTTCACAAGGTACTTTAAAGATTTCACACATTTCCAATTTTTCTTTCTTCGGACCTTGGTAAAAGATAAGGGGAAATGCTGGTCCCCATGAATTTTCCATATCTAACTTTGACTTCACATCGTAATCCTAACCCAAGACATTTAATGGAAACCACCAATATAGCACAATGGTGGCTTAAAGTGTTTCATATACATCATTACCATGATCCTTACAACAACCATGTAATGCAATCCATTATTATCATCATCATCATCATCATCATCTCATTATCCTCCTCTTTGTATTGCAGAGTGAGAGTATAGTGGCTTGCCTGAGGCCACCCAGTGAATTCATGACTGAGATGGGATTTAAACCAAAGACATCCAAGCTCAAATGTAGATGGGCCAAGTTCCAGCAGCCCAGAAGGCAATTTTCCATCCCACTGCTAACTTGATATATGTGCCATTGCTGCTTAGGAATAGAGGCAAAAGAAAAATGAAGAACTCCACAGTCAGACAAGGGGGTCTCAGCAAAACCAGTAAGGAGATGTGTATGTTGAGGAGTCAGATGGACCTAAAAAGTCTGGGTGTGAAGTAAGCTAGGGGTCAACTGGGCAGCTGTCATTGTAATTGCCCAAAGTGACTCCAAATGACACTATGTTGTTGCACAGCATTATGGTCAATTACAATGGTGGCTGCCCAGAATTCCTCAGAGGAAAGCCTGCCCAACTGTCCCCATGTACAGGCAGAAATAAAGAGCAGCAACCATGACAACCATGGGGAGTGGGGACCACTGGAGGCTCCAGGCCATGGGCCACTTTAAATCGGAGCCAGACCCAGTGTGAAGAGGGCCTGTGCTTTAAGAACAAGGAGCCAGGGCTTACTAAAGGTTGATTTTGACATCGTCTATTTGTGAAGTAGTCAAAGCAGCATGTGGTCAAATCACCACTCTGTTTTCTGTCCTAGTCAACATTTTTGCAGGACAGCCTCTACAGGGAGACAAGAGCACCAACTCAGGGAAGTCCTTTCATGCAATTTCGCAACCTCAAAAATAATTGTTTGGATGGCCTCCAAGATGCAAAACTTTATGAAGGAGAGAGCAAGTAGGTGTGAATATGTATATATGCTTGCATAATATGTAGGGGAGGAGGTCATATAGTCACACAGACTAAGGATATAGGGTACTGAGCCCAGTTCTTTCCAGGGAGCCCCTGGGACATAGCTCAGTGTGCTAGAGCACCTGCTTTGCATGCAGAAAGTCCCAGGTTCAATCCCCGAATTCTCCAGTTAAGGCAAGGAAAGCCACTGCCAGTAAGTGCTGACAATACTGGGCTAGATGGACCAGTGGTCTGACTCAGTATAAGGCAGCTTCCTATGTTCCTATGACATTTTAGCATTTTTCCTAAGGTTGAAAACTATTTAAATTTGGCTTGTTCAATGATGGACATGCAACATCCTCTGTTTGAAGCATTTTATACCATTCTATAGTATTGAATTCACTTGAATTTGATTCATATCCTGGATATTGTCCTCCATATATTAATTGTGATGAAAGAAGTGAGTTCTATTATAATGACTAACAAGTTATATAGGGTCATTTTTCCCTAACTGCATAAGATCTGGTTTTGTTTCTGGCTCCTTGACAGCCTGATCCTATGCATGTTGACGCAGAGCTAAGTCTCACTACGTTCAATGAGACTTTCATTTCCCAAGTATGCCTGCATAGGATCATAGCCTATCAGCACAGTTCCAATGGGCATTACTCCCAAGTAAGTGTGTGTTCAATTGCATTCTAGCTTTTCTGGGCCACCAACTACACCAACATAACCTTTTAGCCAGCCTTTCCCTCAATAGTCCGTCACTACAAACACTCCCCATTTATTGGATTATAATCATAGTCTTCTCTAATAACTGAAGAACTTTTTACAGGGAGACTGGATGAAGGCTGAAGGACAGCTGAACAGTGGCACAAGAATATTTGCACTTCCACAACTGCTATTTCCTGGGATTGACAGTAAAAGTTGTGTCTGCCCATATTTTGTTGCATTGTACAAAAGAGAAGTGAAATTGATCCCCGTGGCCATTAATTTTTAGCGTTCAAACATGGTGCCTACTCTCATCCTTGGCCACATGACATGCAAGCACAAAGAACAATTTAGATGATAGCAGTTTACGAACATGAAGCCACACAACCAAGTGAATTACTGTAGGCAATTGTATATGAAGTCATTGTACAAGGCAGCATGGCTACATCATAATACCACTGCAATGGAAGGCATTTGTATTACCCTTACTTCTCTGAATAAATTCAGATGACAGCTCCATTTCATTTCTTCATTCAGTTTGGAGGCCAGATGGCATTAGAATCATTTACTTCACCTTGTTGTGTTTAATTACTACAATCAACACACTATTTTCCAAATTAATCATAACAAAGTAATTTCATTAGTAACACAGCAGGCTGTTGAATTATTAGCATCATAACAGTTTGCAAACAATTAAACTTTATTTGAACCTTAAAAATTTGCAGCGTGGAACATTATTGTAAGATCTAATGGCAGTATAGTACAAATCCAGTACAGAGCAAATAATCAAGCAAAATGCTGCATAAAATATGACTTACAAAATAGCGCTTTTAGTATTCAGAGGAATGCAAAGGAAATATAAGTAAACAATGAGAACAAAGCAATTAGCATATCTTGCAACATTCTGTATTTTTTTTTGAGTCACATTAATAGGGAATTTTCCCATCCTCAAAAAAGGTTATGGTATTTGTCAAGATTTCAAAACAAACATTTCATCTCTTTTACTTTGCTGGTTTATTCCAAGGCATGTCTGGTTAAAAGACAGGACTAGAATACCTTAGCAATATCATCATTTTTAGAGAGAGAATTTCCTAACACATCACTTTGTACTATGTGAGAAAAAGGTTATGAAAACAATAAAACTGCTGCTGTCTATATCATGCTATCAATAGGAAAAATGGTTTGAAGGGTCTGTCATTCATCAGTTGGCTAAGGACTCCCTCTCCTGGATTTACATGAAAAGGGGAAGGGAGTCCCTCCGAATATTTTAAGTTGCAAAAAATTCATCAGAGCATGACAAACTCTGGTGTGGTGGGGGATGGGTTTCCCAGCAGTTCAACCTGCTGTGAAAGTCTACTGCCATCTACTGGCAAGCCTTGGTCATACAATAATGTATCTCTGTTCAGATTTCCATATTTAAAGCAATACTGGTGTTAGGTAGCCGTGATGTAATTCATTGTTTGTTAATAAGCATGTTTCTCAGAGATTTACGTCAGAGCTATGGGTTGCTTTAATCCTTGTAAAGGAATCCTTTGTCCACAGTTGACCGTTCTTTAAATAAGTCTATCAATGAATTTAATAAAACTGAGTTGTTGTTGTTTTTAAATATTATTTCAAGTTGCAAATGAAATAAAACTATAGTTGGGTGTTTGGCCCCCTATATATAATTGTCTATATACAATGTCCTTGTCATATAGAAAACTAGCATGTCAGGGAGAAGGCTAACAGCTTAGCTTTCTCCCCAACTTGCTGATTTTTTCAGGGTTGCACCCATACTTAGTTCAGTGAAACTTAAGTGTGACTAACTTAGACTACAATCCTATACATACTTACCAGAAGCAAGTCTTGATAAGCTCAATGGAGAACTATGTCTGAGTAGACATATACAGGATTGCACTGTTAATCTGGATCCAATCTTCTATGTGTGAAAGGATTCCCCTCAAATATGTCTCCTTGCTTGCAGTCTGAAGTGGTACAGTCCAGGAATACTTTTACCAAATGACAAGCTCCTTGCTTCCAGGTACACATCAAGGCATAATGGCTTATTTACCATGAGGCAAACTGTTTGCTTGATTGGCCCTCAATTTACTAGATGTTGCATAGCAAAAGTGAGCTGCTAAAGACAGCAAAACAGTAGTGGTCATCTTAAAACCCATGCACAAAACAACAGTCTTACTGTTTCAGTGTACAAATGTTTTAGTGAGGCCCTGTTAATGTGAGAGGTGTCCTAGATAATCCTGGTCTTTAGCAATGGCTTTCATTACAATGCCAGAGTGTAATCATACCACACAAAGTTGCAGTCTAAAGATCATCCAGGTGATTAAGCTAGGAGGGAAGCTGTGCAGTAATCCAAAAACAACAGTGATAAAATCACGTTAAGTAATAGAACCAGAAAGGGGAAAACACGGCAGAATTCATCAACAAAAGAGATGGGTGGATATTCACAATCTTTTGGATAGAACCATTTCACGCCCCTTCCAAAAGCAAAACTTTGGGCCCAATAATATGTAGGAACTGGCCCTATAAAGTGCAACATAAAGCTTCTCCAATTATATTGAAAACAGACATTGTGTTATATTTCACAGAAAGTATGATCTACCACCACAGTGTCATGGACTTGTTATTTTTAAAAATAAGTTGAATCTGTTTAACCATAAAGACTGTAGAGTAAAATAAAATGTACCATTTCAAAACAAATATAGGCCAGAGAAACATTCACAGAAAAGATCCATTGCTGTTTATCACATATGTGAAGTAGAAACATAACATCCTGATAATATCTTCTGTGTCACCATGTTGAAATGAATGCAACAGTGTCCAGCTCTTCTTAGACATGTCCCATTCTTTTCAACTGGACTTGCTTAGGACACATTTTCTTAGCAAAGGAATAATAAATGCCTGGATTCAACATTTTCTTAATGCCAAAATGGTGGGTGGTGCCCAAAGCTACTAATAGCAAACATAAAATATCAAAATATAGCATCATATTCAAAATGTATATATAAAATATTAGGGTTTGTACTCTTACTAAAACCTAGGCACCCGTGAGCTTGCATTTTGCATTGGCATCTATAGTTCTATGCCAGTCATCTCCTAATTTGTAGAATCCATCTAAGTAGAAAGGAAAATAAATAAATAAATAAATAAAGTCCACAGTTATAAGTAAGAAAACATATCATACCACTTCCAAACCAAAGGCAACCCTTGCATACTCCACACTATAGTATCAATATTTTCTATGGATGCAGATAAGCACCCAATGAAATGCATAAACCACTAAAGCAAACAACTAGAGGCTTATTTCTGAGATCAATGACCATGAAGTTGAATTCCAAATTTTAAAATAAAATAAAACAGGAGACTCAAACAGAATGCTGCCCTTATTCTAGATCATTTATCTGCAATGATGAAGTTATAAAGGAAGAGGTCAGGAAGCCCTTGATGAAATTCACAAGCCTGATCGCCTGGCTTCCTTGAATTTTAGGTAAACGGTAGCTTGCCTTAGCTAAAGGGGGGGAGGGTAATGCAAAAGGTCTTTGTGTTCACATTTTAAAATTAGGCAAATGACTTCATCTCTAGAGCTTGGTTTATTTTTATTTATTTATTTATTAACAATGTATACAGTTTCTTGTTCTCTGCATTTAGAAGTATAAACAGGTCAAATCTGTTACTTAATTCTGTAAGTAATTCTTATAATTATGATATAACTGTATCCTTAAAACATTTTAAATAAACATTTTATGTGAAGAAGAATAAAAAAAGGAAAAGGTAAGGGGGCTAGGCCCCCTATGCCCACCTCTAATATTATACCATAATGAAACCTCCTTAATCTGATGGCAGCATAATGGCCTATGGCAATGCTACTTACCTGGATTTGTTTACATAAGCAGTAATATTAACGTTGGCTTGGGAACATGCTTACTTCAAATTGTGGTGGACTGTATCCCACCAATGGAGAATAAATTCCTTACATGGCTTCATCTGTTTAGTTTTATGTTCATGGTCGTGGGATAAAACCCCAAGGCTGAATTAAAAGAAAACTGCAGAATTTTGGAATGATTAGGGGCTGTTTTCTGATCTTTTCCACCTTATGATAATGTAAGAACAGAAACATGCAGGGATGACTGGAATTTATGATTTGAAGCAAGCATGTCCCCAAGCCAACTTTAACATTCTTGGCTATGTAAACAAATCCTAGTAAGTAGCAAGCAGCACAACCTCATTTCTCTGGATCCAGCCATTTTGGACACATGTGAGTGCAGCTACAGTGTCATCATCAGACTGGGGCACAGACTGGATGCAGGTAAGAGAGCTTGCAGTAATGGGCATTCTGCGGCAAATGGATGATTGTTACTTAAAATAGCCACCAAGCAAAATGAATAGAGGGAAATGAGCTTATAAGGCACCATACATGTGAAATACCAGGCAAATTATACACCTACTATAAGATAGGCAAAAGCAAAGGGTACAATGCAAATAGGCCATGTGCATGCCCTACTGATTTTCAATAGGAGACTGATAGGCACCGATTAAATCTCTCCCATTGAAAGCAGTGAGAATGGGACTTAAAAAACGTCCTTAGCTTTGACAGGATCATGCTCAGAATTTGCATTAAAATTTGCTTTAGGGTTCATAGCGACAGAACCTCACTGGGTACATACAGCCCGTGAATGGCTAATGCCTGTGATGTCACAAGCTCATCCTCCCCTTCCCAGAGTGATGACGATGATGACAACAATGACAATGATGATCATGGTGGTGGTGATGACTATGATAATGATAATAATAACAACCAAAAATATAAATTAAAGTTTGCATTAATAAATGTACAGGTGGTGCCTTAAAAAGAAAAGGTGGATAGCCTCTTTGAAGCATGAGGGAAATGGCAAGGCTGACCGCTGAGCCCATGTTCAGTTTGCAGGCCTGTATGTCTGTCATTTATAGTGTGAAGGCAAGAGGGAGCCAAGCTCACTGTGTAAGAGAAAAATCTATTGTGATTCCTGCTTCAATGTTACATCTGTATGCATCCTTAGAAAATTGAGGTTGAATAATGGTGGGTTACAGAAAGGATACGATACATCATGGAATACATTTTTTTTCTGGCAACACAATAATTTATTTGATTTTAAAACAACAACAACGACGACAGATATGACTTTTCTTTCCCAGTTATTTATTTATTTAGCTGCAATCTTTGTTAAGAGAACTACAGCAAAGGTTCCAGGAAAAGAAATCTGTATGAAACACAGAGCAAGGGAACATATAAGCCATTACAGAAGATTGAATTAAAATGTACTTACCCAGGCCTCTCAAATATCATACATCTCCATTATGTAGGCTTTAGGCACCAAGCCAATGGTTCCATTCATTTCTCCTACCCACCAGCCAAACCTATTGTACTCCTAATTGAAAACAATATGCAATATTAACCTTTAGTCCGATATAAATGCAATAGAGTTTTGCATGCGACTCCTTAAGTTTCCTCCTTATATACAGTTACAACAGCATGAATGGAAAATTAAAACATTAAGGAGTTGCATTTGTATGTGTTTCTAAAGCACTTGAAATGCAGTTAAGCAAAGCAGGAAATTACATTTTAAAAGACCAGCTATCTGTTACTATGTCTTGGGCGGGTGGGGGTGGGGGAGACACTAACTACCTATGGATCCCTACAACAGCCAAATTTCACCTAATGAGCAAAAAGGAATGGGATTATATAATGACATATTTTTGTTTAGATAAAATACAAGGATATGCACAGTGTTCTATTTGTATTATTCACACAAATCCTGTCTAGGTATGTTTAATTGGATTTTGTTTTTAGTGATATACAATTACTATGTTGTGGGTTGTTTGGTTTTGTTGTCGTACTTCCCCACAACAAGCATTCCTTAGTTTTTCTTCCTGCCAGAACATATTAACAGCTGACATCTGAAAACTAATACTTTATAATAGGGGAGATGAGTATCAGCGGGGACCCATTCAGTAATACAGCCTCAAGCTTGGTTAGTTAACACCATGTTGAGTTCACATATAACTATGGTGCTTGCCATACAACCTCTATCCCGTCTCGGAATCTGCCATTGCTTTGTGCTAGAAATTATTATCACAGCTCTGATACGCTTGGAAGATGACTAATGTATTTTGGTTTAGAAATTTGTTTAGACTAAGCAAGGTAAATATGAAACAAAACAAGTATATGATAGTTTAAGGAAATAATATTTTCCAAAAGCAATAACAAGTAAAAACACTGTGGGATCCAAATATAATTCCCACCCCCACTCCCCAGGTCAATAATCTTAAAATAAAATCAATCCTAGCAGCAACTCAATAACTTCCAATGGGTAAAATTGCACCCTTGTATACGGCCCGGGCTGGCACGGGAAACAGCAGAAAAATAGGAGACCTCATTCAAAATCCAGATTGACAGTCTATACTTAACAAACTAAGAAAGTGGAACACACAATGAACTGTGTCATACTATACACCAGGCACATCAGGGATTGTTTAAATCACAGAGAGCTGTCGTGCATGCTGGGCAACATTTTGAATATGCAACCCGAAGTAGGGGTTGCGATATCTTGCAAACCCAGCCATTGAGGGTTATTTGAGGGTTAAACAACCCTTGCATAGACCTCGTATTGTAGTAGGGTTATACAAGGGTTGTAGAACCTCCATGTCTAGGTTTGCACAAGACAGCAACCCCCACTTGGGGTTACATATTCAAAATGCCACGTGGCATGCATCATGGCTCATTGTGGGTTAAATAACCAAAGGTGAGCTGGCCATGTTGTACAAATGGCCCAATGACTTAGAGAACTCCAACCTACTGCTAGCTAGTATCTGCTGTGAAAATTGTTATGTTTTTACCTGGAGCTAAGTGTTAATAGGAATCTGATGGCATCTATGTGAGATGCAAATTTACCTGTCCTTTTCTAGAGCTTTTAGAATGGAAACTGTGAAGCACCAAAATTACTCTCATCTTTTTAAGGTCTTCCTTCAAACGATGTGATTATCTCATGCCACATCTATTAGCCTTACAGCCTACACTCCCCTCCCTTGCCATCTTTAGTTGATGCTCATCTCCCATCCACTTGCATCCATTAATCCAGGTTGGGCTGTTCAGATGATCCAAAATGTGCCTTGCTTCCTGAAGTATGCTACGGCATTTCTTCTTTCAAAGAGTTCTCATCAACTTTTAATTTGGCACTATCATTCATCAGCCTGGAAGCATCAGAAACTCTTGTACAGGTACACCCAAACACAAACAAGATGGTTGAATTTTTGTGATGGGTGCAATCTTAGTTTAAAAACACACACCACACACCACACACCACAACATCTGACCACTCCTGTGGCATGTAGGATATTAAAAACATGAGAGAGGCTGTAAAAGCCATGAGATATGCTAAGCACAGTCATTTCGCTGAGCACCTACAACAAGAAGCATGCCCAAGCTCTGCATTCACAAAATCATATGCCTACAGGGGACCAAGAGAAACTCCAAGGAAGAAGTGCAATTTCCCCTGTCCCCCATTGTAGTGAATGATGCTGGTTCATCAGAGCATAGCGCAATTGGGCCATTTTGCCAGCCAGGAGGAGCATTATGCCTGCTGCATCGTTGGAATGATTGTTCTGGGGCCAAAACCCTTAAAGGCAAGAGGCGCTTGCTGTCTCACCAGGGGTTCAGATGCTCCAGCTGTGTGTGTTTGTTTAATAAACACATGTTTTATCCCACATTAGCCCGCTTAAATACACAATCTATGTCTCCATGGACTTAAAGAGCAAGTAATCACTCAAGATGCCAGCCCTCACCTGTGCTAGAGGAAGCTTGCCAAGAAAGCTTTCCAAAATGGGAAGAAAGAAAAGTAGTAGTAGAAGAAGAAAAAAACACCCACCACCACTTTTTGAATGGCAGCTGGGAGGAAATGCTCTTAGATGAGACCGAGAGCAAACAATGTGAGGTTTGAGGAGGGCTGCTTTAGTTAAGTGATCATTAGAGGCTTTTATGACTAATGGCAGAGAATAAAAGCACTATGCTAAATTACAGAATGAAAATATTCCATGCTGACATCTTGCAAACTTGGAAACAACACGCACTTCGGAAAACTACTTCAGAAGCCTCCAATTATTATTATTATTATTATTATTATTATTATTATTATTATTATTATTTTAAAAAACCAACAAGTTCCCCCTTTCAAAACTCTCAATTTCTTGCTATTTAGGAATATACAGTTTAATGCACTTGTGTAAAGAGAAATTGTTATGATAAAGTGGATGGTGATGTAACAGTCTAGGAAGCTAATTTATGGATTGGCTGCAGACATTAGAATAGAGAAGGACAAGACGGCAACCCAGATGCTTTTACTTTGTTATTACTGTTCTTGATATGAGCCGTATGAGCAACACGAACCCCAATGAAAGCATCTGTAGTATAAGCAAGAAGGAATGAAAACACAAGCCTGCTTTATTGGGAACGGAATGCTTTAACCTTAGGTTAGAGTCATCATTGCTGAGAAATTCCTAGTCAATGTATTTACAGTTCTTCCTTAAAATGTTTCTAACTTTCGTATGCACACAAAAGCCAAGTTAATCCTGCTCTTAGAGTATTGTTATGGATATATTACTTACAGTGACAATAAAATGCAGTTGATTGAGGCTACCCTGAGAATAATATGCTAGCTGTTGCACTGACACCATGTACAGAATAAATAAATAAATAAATAAAACTTAAGACTCACCTCTTGGGGAAATATAAACATTAGGACAATGCCTATATTCTAGATCAGTGTTCCCTAACCTTGTGCACTCCAGATGTGTTCGGCTACAACTCTGATAATTCCCAGCAAGCATGATGGCTGGGAATTATAGGCATTGTAGCACAATACATCTGGAGGGCACCAGGTTGGGGAAAGCTGTTCTAGATGCTTTAAAAATCTACAAGCTACCATTCATTTGCTTATATATTTAATTTGTTTAAAACATCAAATCAATTAAAGAAAGGATTATAGTATCATACTACAGATATAGGATACAAATTGTATCCATTTCTCACGATGAAATGCTAAGTGACAAAATAATTTATACTCGGGATCAGCTCTTTAAATGCAGCAACTCATTTAAAAGATCGCAAAGATTACTTCTATCATTGGCATCTGCAGAGAATGCTCTTTTCAGAGTAGGGTCTCTAGAATGTAAAAGTCATGTCTCTATTCTGCAGCTAACAAACAGACAGTGTATCAATCAACCAGGTATTTAATTTTAGTAGAAAATGGAAGCCTCAGGTGTTGGCTGCTATTTATATACCTTATTCAGGTATGACTAAACCTACTATCTGGTACTTCCTTGTATATTTAGGTACACTGTGTATTCTTCCCGTCAGCTTTAGTTTTGGCAATTGACTCCACTTCAGAGAGACTGATAAAATAATGAAGAGTCCTTTAATCTGCAGGAAACCATTCCAGTCAATTTATAAGAAATATTGCATTCCTTTGTAGGATGTGTAATTATTTTCTATTAATCATGCGCTATAAAGCTACATTATGTGGTTATTCTGTTATCACTAGGAAGAGGCCTGCAGTCAGCTCCCGACAATGTTAGGTAATTACTAACACAAAGCTTCTTTCTCCCTCTGTAGAAATGCTATCAAGATCCAGGAGCACTGTAATGCTTTATTGTATGAAAATAACACTCCAAAGAAATTAAAGAGCCGCATAATGGATTGCTTAAAGGCAAACCTGGGTATCTTTGGGAGAAGTGAAGGGAGGGAGGGAAGGCAGGCAGGCAAATGCTTTCAAATTTGGGGGCGGGGGTTGGATCCAGACTTAGTCATACTTAGAATAGACCCACTGAAATCAAGGGAATTTAAGTTGGTCATGACTAATTTAGTTACGCCCCATTTATTTCGATAGGCCTACTCTAAGTATGATTAAATTGGGATCAAACCCTTTGCAAGTAAAAGGAACAACTAGCACGAACCCAAATTTCATCTAGTCACCTTTCCTGAAAGGCTTTGTAATCTAGCAGGAAATTTTAATTGTGCAATTACCTGGCTTATTTATGCAAGAGTTTTTCGCTGCAAGCCTGTACACAGTTAAGGCAGCTTAAATCCCAAACTTCAGAATCTCATTAATAATAAGGTAGTCAGAGATGGATTTTTGAAAAGGCACATGCTTCTTGAGTGTAACAGAAATTGAAGGTCAAATGGAAACCAAATTTCTATTAAATGGTGAAGAAAAGTATATAGCTCATTTGGTTGAATATGGTAAACATTTTAAGCAACTTGTTAACAAAAACATATATATGCATACTTATTCGCTCTATCTTGGGGCTGGGAAACCAGTGGCCTTCCAGACGTTGTTGGACTCCAACTCCCATCAGCTCCAGTCAGCCTGGTCAATGAGTCAGGGATGGTGGGAGCTGGACTCCAAAACATCCAGAGGGCCACGGGGTTCTCCACCCCTGCTCTAAGTGGATGATGAAGACCCAGACACAGCAGATAAAAAGAGTTGGGGCTCTTTGGAAGATTTGTTCCAGAAGCACTAGACACTGTCAGCTGCTTATGTAATAATAATGTGAGGGTGTCTAGGTATTCATAAAGCAATTGAATAACAAAATGTGCAAGATAATGTTCATGTTATTAAATCATTATTGCTAAAGTTGTAAGTGGCTAAGTCAATGCAAATGTACCCAGTTTGTGTTTCAAGCTAGACCATGGTCTGAATTACATGGAATGATCTATGTACTCCTGGTGGGTGGTGGGATGCGGGGAGATGACTTTTGGCCAAAGGATTGGACTTGATTGCCTTTTTTATCCTTTCATCTTATTGATTCTATGACTCAAACATCTGGTCAAATATTGTTTTGACAGTACAGCTCTCTCACAGAACTGTAACACCAGACAGTGAACCAACCCATCCATTTCCCCTCCCCCTGCACACTTGGAAAGCCCATACCAGAGAAAGAGTTGCAAGGCTTCCCCTTGATTTGTAAACTCCCCATATTACAGAGTGATCTTTCAAACAAGCAGTCTTCAACATGCATCTCTGATGGTACAGCCCTATAAGAGGACTATATTCCATCAATCACAATGAGTCAGACCCACACCAAGTTAGTCATGCTTTAGTCTCATTTGGTTTTCTACTAAATTAGTCACGACTAACTTGTCCCATTGATTTTAATGAGACTAAAGCACAACACGCTTAGGGCAGCCTCCCCCACTCTAATGCTCTCCACATGTTTTGGACTACAACCCCCAATATTCCTGACCATTGACCATGTTGGATGGGGTTGATGAGATTTGTAATCCAAATTATCTGGAGAGCATCAAATGATCCTGAGGAAGGCTGTACTAGGGAGTAAGCCCCGTTCAACACGATGGGACATCTGGGTAAACATACATAGTATTGCACTGTAACTTAATCTGGATTCAATCCAGATTAAGTTAAAATCCAATCTAAACGCTCAAGACTGACATTCAGGTGATTTACAGCCATTATTTCAATCAACCACATAAAAGCTCATGAAAAGTAGATCACTATTTTTAAAAACATATGGGGAACAGAGGGATTGTGACACAAGACATTCCACAAATGCATGGAGCTGGAGCATGAATCTGGGTCCGATAAAAACTCTACTCACTGGCATACAATGGCTGTGTTAGTTGGATTTGTGTAAAACTATTTAAATACAGACCCTGTTCAGATGATACCCTAAGCCATGCTGGTTAAGTATTTTGAGTTAAACATTATGGCTTAGCATGTTGTGTGAACCATTTCTAACCCTGGTGGCTACATAACCACAGTTTAAAGTAACTATTTGCTGCAAAAGAGTTAGCAGTCTGCTTAGCGTGTTGTTTGAACACGCCCACTGAGTCATTCCAAACCTAGTCTGGATTTGGTACATCAAACACATTAGTATCAACTGAAATTATCTTTTACAACAGTCTCCCCAACCTAGTGCACTTCGGATATGTTGCACTACAACTCCCATCACCCAGTCAGCACAACCAATGGTTAGAGATGGTTGGAGTTGTAGTCCAACACACGTAGAGAGTATTGAGTTGGAGAAGATTGTTTTACAGTTATACCTTCATGGTTGCATTTGTCTGCAATATGGGGTTGTACAATTTCAAACTGGTATGCAATTCAATACTACTTAAAACTGTGTGTGTGTATCTATCCCACTAGATAAATGACTATGGCCCCCTCCACAAGGATGCGCTTTTGCGCCCGCTTCCGGGATTATGCGCATTATCGCGGAGGCGCATTTACGCCTAATCCCTCTGCACGGGAGGCGGCAAGAGGCGGCGAAGCGCATTAATTCATGTCCAAAAAGCGCTTTAGAAGACGTTAACGCCATAATCGCTTGTTCACACTGCGATAATGCGCTTTAACGGCCGGAGAAAAATAAAAGTCGCTATTTAACGCGCATTCGAAAATGCGCATTATCGGGGAGATAACGTGCCTGTACGCCCGTTTTGCGCTCCGCTGGTGTGGAGGTAAAATTTATAATGAGCCTCTAAGGCTCATTAAACGTCTCGTGTGGAGGAGGCCTGAGTCTGTATCTCAAAATTAGTTGATTAAATACACAAGCTACAAATGTACTCCAGAGTTAAGTGGGTAACTGGCATTATCTCACCTATTCTGCAAAGGAAACCTTGTTTTCATGGTATAACACTACTTGAAAGGAAAGGTCTGACATAATGCCAGTTGTACATTACTTCAATTTTTTGTTTTCTAGCTGGACAAAATTTTTGGTTAAGATTTGAGAAATGTGTTTTCTTTTTCTCAAAGCTATTCTGATCATTATCATATATTTATACATAATAATAATAATAATAATAATAATACAATTCTGAGCATATTTTTTATGTATCAAAAGCTCTGTAGGTGCTCAAGCAAAGAGTTACATAATTTTTCGGCACAGCCTTGTATTGTACTGGCATGTGCTGAATTAGAAACGGAAAATAAGCATAGCTACAGCCATACATGTCATTCCAGTAAATGTTATTTACTGCTTTCAAAATATGAGAATCGAAGTCTGGTTGGCAGAATATCTGGACATGAGCCCAATTGCCTGAGTCTAGATTTCTGTTATAAGAAGAATGAAAGGACCTGATACTATACTCAGCACAGAGTTGTAATGATTTGAATCCAGTCTATGAAACTATGCTGTTTTACAATCTGAAATCATCACATCACAAGTTAACTCTCCCCATCCCCAGGAAGCCTCTAATCACAATGAAAACTTGCAAATGCATGCTAAAAGTTTACATACTAATGATAACCCATAATCCAGAAAAATCAGTTCACAGTTAGTGAAACAACAGAACCTAGATTTTAAATTAGTTGCCTTTTGCACCCACATTTGCTTTTTTAAAAAGCTCAACAATAATCTATCTATCTATCTATCTATCTATCTATCTATCTATCTATCTATCTATCTATCTACCTCCCTATCTACATATATTAAATCCCCTAATTTCTAGAGTGCATAAAAACTACAAAAAAATTATGGCATTTATCTGGAGTGTTTTTTATGGTCCTCCCCCCAATTCCAATTTAACACTGTCATTAAAATTTAGCAAGAAGTAGGAAAAAATCTTTAAAATATCAGATTCCTCTGAAGCTATATTTTAAAATATGGTTACTTTTTACTTTTGCAGAATCACTATTCCTGTCAAGTTAAATTCCTTGGTGCACTACAAAATGTTGGTGTTTTATTACATAGGGAATAAACTGAAGGCTATTCTTGCATAAAAGCCAGGATAAAACAAACCAAAGGAATAAACTAGCAACACAACAAACAGGTATTCAGAAGAACAGTTTTTGGTATGAGACCTATAAACTGGAAATTTATCTGCAGTCACTTTGTTCCTATTTATTATTGCTATTATCATTTTTTCCCTTTAAATGGCAGTCAAGCACTATAATCCCTGTGAATTTCCCATCTGTTAAAAATATAACAGAACGTAAGAAACAGCAAAATATAATTGACTCTTCATATGCACGTCTCCAGGATTTGGAACACAAAAGGCAAGTTTGAATAGTCCAGTTGCTGCCAAGAAATCTTTGTGTGTAGTATTACAGCACTAAATAGCATAGGAAACTCTGCAGTACTGCATACTACTTAATACATGTTTTGTGTCCAGTTCTACACAGGCAGTTGCCACCATTTGCAATGGGATAGGGGCAGCTAGATTCCCAAATAAAGGCATAAATTAAAGCTACCCAAATGTTGTATATGATCATTATTAAACCTACCTAAACTTCTACTGGTTTTGTAATCAAAGTGTCATTGTTTTCAATACTATGGAGTGTTTTAGAGAAAGAATGAATCTGCCAAGAATTGAGAAGAAAAATACATAAAACTGCTAGTATTTTGTTGGGCAGAACCCCTCACAAAGATATTATTGGCAGGAGCTCCCAAGATATATTTTAGCTGCTTTCATTGGAACTGGCACTATTGTTATTTAAATTTGCTCTATTAGAATAATGTTTTGTGCTTGTACAAGTACTTTATCTTTTCTCTCATATTGCATGCTTCCTACAACATATAATACTTATGCTTAATTCCTTATCAACAGAATAAGATTTCCTCAGGATTCATGTCAATGGGGAGCTGATATATGAGCAGAACATAATAAGCAATAGCTAAGATCAAGCTGAAGTTGAATTTATGACACCATTTTGGAATGGCACATATTAGTGTTGCTCAACACCTGCATCTCTCATTTTCAACCACTAGATGGTGTAAAAAAAGTGTGTTGGATTTTTTAAAAAAGCCCGAGAATTATCCAAGCGACATAAAGCTGAAACATTAATTTATAGAGTTAAGAATTATTTGTTCGAGTCCTTAAACTTAGGAAGCTCTAGATTATATTTTACCTTGATTGTATTCTTAACAAATTCTTTGTCTGACTGGAAATACTCAGACAGACCTTGCTCAAAGAAAGTCCAGATAGATTATTTCCTGGCATTTTCCAGAGTGTCTAAACTCAGTTTTGACAGGAGACCTCATTTTGCAGAAAAATTGCAACAGTCTAACTGAAAATGGGTTGAATTTTGACTAAATTTCTTGGCGGGTTTGGAGAAAAAATTATTCCCGAGCAGAAAATGTCCATATATCTGTACTAGATACAATAGACCAAAATCTAAACCCAAGGACCAAATGCACATAAAGCAAGGTAATATGTAGGATGGAGGTCAAGGGAAAAATTAACTTTACCCCATGCTTTTAGTTGTGGGTCAAACGAGCCATAAATCTGATAATTACAAAACCAGATGTAATACCGGTATACCATATAGGAGTAGTTAAAGAATTTTAGGAGCTTAATATGTTATAGGAAATTGGATTAGCTCTTAGCTTACTCCGTTAAGTGAAAAGCATAGTAATACAGTCTACTGTGTTATAAAATAACAGAATATTGAATATAATGGGACTTAGTTCCAACTAACCATGCACACGATTGTACTCTATGGCTATATACCCAGATGTTGTCTACTGCATTTTATTATTTATTATTTATTATTTTATTTCTAACCCGCCTCTCCATCCAGATCAAGGCAGGGAACAACAATAAATATAAATATAAAAAATCACAAAATAGATAAACCATTAAAACAGATAAAAACAAATACTTTATTAAAAACATCTTAAAATTCAACTGGGTAGGTTGCTGGAAGAGATCAGTCTTCACGGCTCTCTTAAATTCCAGAAGACTGCTAATTTGTCGAATATCCTCTGGCAGGCTATTCCACAATTTGGGAGCTGCAGAAGAGAAAGTCCTCTAGGTAACACTCGCCAGCCTAGTTCTGGCTGACTGGAGTAAATTCTTCCCAGAGGACCTGAGAGTGCAGGGCGGATTATACAGGAGAAGGCGATACCACAGGTAACCTGGACCCAACCATGTAGGGCTTTAAAGGTAATAACCAACACTTTATACTTCGCCCGGAAACTAATTGGCAGCCAGTGGAGTGATTTTAAGATTGGTGTTATGTGGTCACCCATAGGTGTACCGGTGACCAACCTGGCTGCCATATTTTGAACTAATTGAAGTTTCCGGACTAGGCACAAAGGTAGCCCTATGTACAGCGCACTGCAGAAGTCGAGCCTCGAAGTTACCAGCGCGTGCACTACCATCTTTAGGTCTTCCAACTCTAGGAAGGGGCGCAGCTGGCGTATCAGCCGAAGCTGATAGTAGGCACTCTTGGCCGTCGCATCTATCTGGGCTGTCATTTGGAGCGACGGATCCAGGAGTACCCTCAAGCTGCGAACACAGTCTTTCCGGGGGGGTGCAACCCCATCCAGAACTGGTTGACACACCTCCAAACCCAGGTTGTGGCCTTTGACAGCAAGCACCTCCGTCTTGTCTGAATTCAGCTTGTTTGTTTTTCCTCATCCAGCCCATTACCGCCTCCAAGCATTCATTCAGAGGAGACACACTATCCTTAGCTGACGGTGTTGTCGAAGGCATAGAGAAATGCAAGAGAGGGGAAAACATGCTGGGTTCCAATTCCTGTTGTGCCAGGGATACAATGGAAGGCTTGGGGTAGGCCTGGGGTAGGCCCAGTTCTCCATCTGTAAAATGGGAATGGGAATGATCTACTTCATAGGAGTGTTATGAGGAGAGGCAAGCTAAAGATTAGGAACACAGTGATATTAAGAATCATGATTAATGTATTTGTAACTTTTATAATAAAACAGAAGAAGTACATAGACAAATTAGCAAAATGACTCCTTGTATAATTGTTTGTGGCTGCGATTACATTGATTTAATGAGAAATACTTTACACCTTGCTAAAGAGGAAGGGTATGGTGTAGGAGTACTCCATAACAACATTTGCCTGCCAGTTCTACAGAATACATGAATGCTCAGAGTGCCGTGAGGCTTCCAGGCTGTGGTGGTGCTTCAACGACAGGGTTACCCTCTAGTTTCTCTATGACAAGAACAGAACAGGTTCTGCAAAAGGTATGCACAATCATGGCAGGAACAGAAATGGCACCTTGTGGAGGAACCCTAAATATGGCTTAACAATCCTATGCGTAGCTACTCCAGAGTAAGTCATGCTGAATTCAATGGCGATTACATCCAGATAAAGGTGTTGGTCATTGAAAAATAAAGGGAATTCACAACGGAGGATGCTGAGAGTTGTAGATGTTTCTTCTGTCTAAATAGGAATAGAATTGTGCCACTGATGTGGTCAATATGGAGGTTTAAGTCTGACACTTGAATTAATTGCTGTGGTGCAGAATTCTGCCTTCTTCAAGAAATGTAGAAAAATGCACTTACATTAGTCCACAATAGTTAACAGAAAAGAAAGAAGAAAGTGGTGTGGTCAATTTAATGTTTCAGAACACCAACACAGACATGCACCTAAGTCAGTCTCCTCTCTCTCTCTCTCTCTCTCTCTCTCTCTCTCTCTCTCTGGCTGCTCTTGAGACTGAACTGTGATACGAAAGCTATTCAGAAAATTCAAAATCCACATATACAAGTGCCAAGGAAGAGGAAGTAAAACAAACACAATGCACACACCATTCAGTAGTTGACAAGGCTAAATTTTACATGCAGTAAGTGCATTGTCTCTGAGGGAAGTTCCTTAGCAGTGGGCAGCCAAGATTTCAAGCAGAGATAAACATACTTTAAAGACAATTCCTGTTGCACAATAACACTTCAAATGTGATTACATTCAATTGACAAAATAATTAATGTGCAAGGAACTTCTGATTGAATATTTAGGATGTAAAGGAAAGGCCAATTTCCCCACACTCTCAAAGGCTGCATGCTTTTTTGCTTTTCTGTGTGTGTGTGTGTGTTTTTAACTTCAACTACTCACCCCCCCCCCCCCCGCAATACCTATCTATTCTCTGTAGGATACAATACCTTGCTGAGAATGTAGATAATGTCGCCACGTTTGAATGTCAGCTCATCAGGAACATCTCCAGTACAGTCCCACAAACCTTGATAGAAATTAACATAATCGGTTTTTTTATTGCCTGGGGAAGAAAAAGGTGCATACATTAGATTTGTCAGCATATGTGATTGGGGGCTTTGTTATCAAGGTTACAAATATACTGCCACTCAAAGAAAGATGTGAAGATCATTTTCCAACTTTAAAAAAAAAAAAAAAACCCTAGGGAGTCTCACCCCTGCCCATCAGTTCCTCATGTAAGCACTCCAGAAAAGATGAAAAACAAATTCTATTTCTTCTAGGCTTCAAACATGCTTTTTCGTAAAACATGTAGCTACAAGCTCTCAAAATGCAGTACAGAATTCTGCATCATAGCTTTGCTACTTGATTTCAAGCAAGCAGTGTGCATTTTCACCTCCCATCCAAAAAGGGGGGGGGGGGTTAAAATTGCTGCTGACATTCAGAATACCTGTGACAACACGACAAGAAAGCGAGCAAGCATTTCGGAACAATTGGTGCTTTGTCTTGAAAAAAATCAAACTTTTCTGATCCCCCCCCCCCCCACACACACACACACTTTTTGAGAGCTAAAGCTGAAGATAGTCATATCTATAGAGAGTCTTGCTGAAGCTGAATTAAAAAAAATTATGCCAGCACCAGCTTAGGACATTAGGTTCTGGCTAAATATGCAACACACATCATAGCCATAAACTCATCTTTCTAAGAACATAAGCACAATGAATGTGCTACATTCAAACTGCCATACAGACCATTAACTGATTGATTATTTTAGCACTGTTTGCTCTGTAATGCCACCATAACAGAGTAATAAATGCTTTGTCATATGCTTACCATACAGAGTAGCGTTTACTGGAGCACAGAGCTCAGCACAGCTGAAATACATTGGAACCTCCTGTGCACATGGCAAACTATTTTCCGTTTTCGATTCCGCAAGAAGTGAATTGGCTGACTTAACCCAGAATGAATGCAAGCAAACCTCATGAAACAAACAGCTACATTATGCTTACACGAACCAGACTAGATACAAATGTACTCACCTTCTGCATCGTTTAATTCAGAGATAGAAATCCCAAAACTGATTGGATTAAGAGAGCACATTTACATTCTCTTATTAAAGAGACAAATGCCTGTACTGCTTATCTTCAAAACATATTATTAAGAACACCAAATCATTTTCTGTGTCTTTTTGCATAATATCATATAGTTAATATGCATTACATCTACAAAGTCTTGACCAAGTGAAGGGGGGGGATACAGTATTTTAGAAAATAATAGTCTTCCATTTGTAAGGATTATCTGCATTGAGCCCCTCAAAACCTTTAAATTTCACTGCTTTTGAAAGTAGTATGAAAGTAGTATTCCACATATTACATTCACTGCAGTTCATAGGAAGTCACCTGCATTCAACCCAAGGCAAAACTTACATTTTCGCAGCATGCCTTGAAGGCTTCATGCTTTCTAAAAAGAAATGGCTTAATTTCTATTGTTTAACACTAGAGGGCACTCGGGATGGCATTGTGCATGCACAGTTTATGTTGCTTTGGCAAGCAATTTGCTCATCCTATGTTAAATTTCCATATCATATACATGAGTTCATATTTCATTAGGCGATATAAACAGATGATAAAAGTAGGAAAAATCTGCTTCGTGGAATCCAGTCTCTATCCCACCCACCGCTCACACGCTGTAGCTATGATGCAACAGAGTCTTAAAAAGAAAGTATCAGCTCAATAATGCTCAGATTTATTATTTTGCATTTATTCACTGTAGTGTTTTAGAGTCTCTACAATATGCAGCAAACACACACACACACACACACACACACACACACCTGGGAAGGGCTGTAGCATAAGTTTTGCATGCAAAAGACTGTAGGTTCAATCCCAGGCGTCCCTGGGTAGCGCTGAGAAAAACCCTGCCCCAAACCCTGGAGAGCTGCTGCCAGTCACTGTAGACATAAGTGACCTAGATGGACTAATAATGCACCTTCCTATGTTCTAGAAGCAATTAGGGATCCTACTGACTTGCAGGTGAGCTTATGAAGGCAGGGAAATAAAGGAGAGAAACACAACAGAGACAATGGTAGAAAGCTGTGAAGGGAACGTGACAAGATAACAAGCTAGGGCAGAATCGGAGAGTGTATTGGTGGAGAGGGCGAAAGGGGTGTGTGCATGAACACCTACGACACGACTGCCAAGACAAAAAGAAATCACTTGGCAGGGACACCTGGCCAATAAGATCATGAAACTAATGGGTCCTGAAGCTCCGAAGAGACCTTCCTCCCTCTTCCCAGACCTGGGAATATTGTACATACAGAATATTGCCCATCATTCAGATTAGAGACTGTGTGCCTGAAACAAAGAGAAGGACTTTCCAAATGGCAATCAGCTCTTGAATGTCAAACAAGACCAGCTAGCAAAGAATAGTGCAACTTCAAACTTCGTCAAAGAGCGGAATTATTGTTTATCCATGCGGCATTTATCCTTCTGTGGCCCTTGTTTGGCAACCATGATTACCACCTCAATAGTATTTCTGTTTCGTATGTGACTATTCCGTTTCCTTTTAACCAGTGTTAAACTGCATGAGATAAAGGAGGGGTCCTTTGTTTTTGGGACACAGCTGCCATATGGCTTTGAAATCTGGGAGAAAAACCACAAGTGATTCCTCCTGCAAAGAATGTCTAACCCATGTGCTGTTACCACAACAGAAGCAGGGGCTGTAGGACAGAGCAGTCTTCCACAGCTATATCCAATATGTTTTGCTGTGCTCTCAGAGCCAAGCTAGATGTGGCACAGGAGATCAAAAAACAGGATCTCCTGCATTTTTTTAAAAAAAAGAAAGTATTAATAACAGCTGTAGGGCCCCCAGCGGGCTATAGTGTTAGAGGAGAGGTTTACCTGTTTTAACCCTCGTTAAGTTCCTCAACTGAAAAGATAACCATATGATACCGGTATGTTTTGCACTGTTGGGGAAAAAACAGCTTTGGGAGCCATTTTAAACTGGGAAAATGGTGCATGTGAAAGGGCTAATCCCTGTCCTCCAGCACTTCAACTCCTATTAAGTAAAACAAACCCTGCAAGAAATGCTGTTCAAGGATCTCCAGAGTCATTCAAGTTTGACCTTCAGACTTGGAGAAAGAATGTAAAAACTGCTGTCCATATCCTGAATCCTATCAGACGTCATAGCTTGGCAAAAGTGGAGACAAAAAGTATCAAAAGCCACCTTGGGAGAGTTCTACCCTTAGAGGGGGCCTAAGAATAATTTAAATGAAAATGCCTGTGTGTGAGAGGGGGGGAGAGGTAAAAGCTGTGTGGTTGTTTGGATTACAGCCTTAATTTACAAGATTGACAGTGTAATCTTATGCATACATTAGTTTCAGTTTCTTAAATATGAAAAGAAGGTATGTTAAGAAAGAAAGAGCCTTTTCCATCAATACATATCCAAAACACATCTGTCCATGAGGAAGATCTTGTGCTAAGCCAAAAACATATGCTGCTTAGTTGCTCAAGTCACCCGTGTATGCAAATAGAAACCTCTGTGTATATTATTGTTTGCGGGGTGGGGGGGGGTGGAGGGAAGAAACATTTCATGTGAAAAACATCTTACATTCTTAAGTAAGGTTAGAAGAAGTTCATGTCATGTGAAATACTCTTTGTTAACTCACTACTCTACATAACAAACAAACTTCTAGCATTACACATTTAACTGTCCCTAGAAGTTCAGAGGTCACTGCCACGCTAAAGTGTTAAAACCATCGCTTAGAATGAATTTCACGTCAGGGGATAATTATTATGGTGATTTATTTCAAGGATACTGTATGAAGCCTACTGAAATTTATAGGTCAGCTCATAAAAATTTAAGACCATGCTAACGAAGAAAAACGTTAATATTTTACGACAGGGTCACTTTTTCAACACTGAAAGTGCTGGAAACATGAGCTAGGTTGTATATTATTTATATGCAATAGCCATAGTTTGCATAGGATTTGCATGAATTCCAGACCATAGATGTTGGGAGAAATGGCCACTCTGGAACAGTTGTGCAATTTCTGATGTGGGGATAAACGTTTTAAGGATGCTTGAAAGTTGAAAATGGCAATCACTTTAAAAAAGGTTCAAGTTCCCACTCCTTAAAGGCTTAGTATTGAACAAAGTAATGCTCCTGTTTATACAAACTGACTTATTTTCTGGGAGGAAGAGCTAACGTGTTTGGGGCTATTTAGTTTGCAGGAGGAGAAGGTTATGATAGAAGTTTATAAAATGATGCATAATGTGGAAAAAGCGGACAGAGACAACTTTTTCTCCTTCTCCCATAACAGAAGAACGTGGGGGGGGGGGGGGGTAGGTGGTGGTGGTGAGCACAAAAAGATTCATGGGAGATAACAGCAAAGGAGTCATTTTAGACAAATCGGGACTGGATCAGATAATGACACGGCCAGGAGGGCTCCTTCTGCCACACAGTTCTTCCCTCAGTCAGCTGACTTTAAGGCAGTTAGATTTCTGCGAGAAACCCTCTGTTTCAGAAGCAGTTTGTCACTGAATACCAGTGCAGAGAGGGAGGGTGGGGAGGCGGCAACAACACACCGTACTCGTGAGGTTCTTGGAGGCATCTGCCTAGCAAAAGCAGAAAGCAGAACACTAGACTAGAAATTTCATTTCAGTTCATTAAATGTCAACTCCAAATGCAAGAATATTTTTTCAGGCAAAGCTCACATATTCCTGAGCTTGTGATCGTGTTCGAAAAATGCATTTGTTAGAAAAATGTGCACTTTAAAAATCAGCATTGGGGGGGGGAACACATTTTCACGCAATAGTCAATGGGAGAAAAAATGCATTTGGGTGCACGCTTAAAAAATGTGCACCATGATGTACATTCTTCCCATTCCAACAATAAAACTCACATTTGGGAATTGGAATAAGGCAAGCTTTGAGGTGGATCTCAGAGAACTTTGCCAAACGCAAGCTGCACGGATCCTTCCATCCCACATAGGGAGTAATTTCCATGAACTACCACGCATAAGATTAGGCTGCAAGTGGCTTTTAGTTAAGAGTTTTGCAAAAGACTCTAGTGTGCACTTTATAATTTATATATTTAAAATTATTTTAAGGCCACCTTTAAGGGTAAAACCTTTGAAATGGGGCTGGCTGCTATCATAGTACTTTGGACACATATTTAGTATAGTTAGCTTCAGTGACTCCATCGCCAAGTTTACACTGAGAAATGTTATTCAATGCTTGTTTTGCAGAAGTCCACTCTTGAGGGCAACATCTGATGACTCAAATCTCTGCTTCCTCTGCAGCGAGCGCAAACCCAAACTGTCTACAACAACCTGTTCATATAGTTTCCTGTGACAGGCCGGAAATCAGGCCTGTTTCCTCTCCACACGCTATAAGAGGAAGGGCATCCCAAAGACACTTCCTGAACACCCTCCTCCTCCACCCTCTCTCTGACAGCAGTGGAAGAATGATGTGGAACGAGTATGACGGGAAAGATAACCCAAGGTGCATTCCTTTGTAGGACACGGTTGCGCAACAGCGCACCACTTTCTCAGCTAGTGTCTGCGATGTAAAGAGGTGCCCCAATAAGGAACAAGTGTTGGCTGTCCAAGTCACAAATGTAGCCAGAGTGCGTCAAGAAATGAAGTTCCTAAAGTAGATGTTAATGTGCTTTTTCAGATGAGCAAGAAAAACTGTTCTTAGGCAAGAGCTTCGTGTGCTGCATTCAGTTCCCCCTGCCCCCTTCAAAACTCAGTGTTAATTAGCACGAGGGCAAATTGCCAAACACAAAACAGAGGGAGATGTTTCTTCGCCATACGTCTTGGGCACCGCTGTCGTTTTCTGATTCCTATGCTGCCGCCACCTTTGCTTCTGCTATCGCTGGACGCTGGCATTTCTAAGCCCAGTTCATTTGCTTCCTGGGGTATAATCATATGCAATGAAGATATGCATGGCCAACATTTAAACAGGCTGCAGATCAATTAGTGGTCTTAAGTTTATCTGATTTTTATCAAAGAAGACAGAGCTGCGGGTCGATCGTCAGAGCCTGTGTCAAGATGACCTTTTCAGAGATGTCTACATTGCTGGTCCCCTGGGCAACTTGTTGTCCCCTGTTAGTCTCTGAATGACAGAAGTCTGTTCTGCTCAAGCACAAAGTATACACAGATGTCTATATTACATTCTTATAGGTTTGACAGCAACTGCATGTTGTATCTATAAACTGTCCTTTAGCAGTGACACTTCTTCAATGATGATAAGCTAATTTATGCAGCTAAATCTCCTTTGTGAAGAAATGAAAGCTAATTGAGTCATTACAAAGTAATTCAGGAAGGAATACCTTGTATAAATTGGCTTACTTTATAAATCCTTCTCAAGTGATTTTCATGCAACCTAAATGGTGCTATTCAGAGTGCTTCCTCCCCAGTTCCTTTTGCTGCCATAACAAATCAGTTAAACTTTCTGGAACTTCAGACCTTTTATTTGTGCTAGGGGGAAGGCAGACACTGAAAAGACATTGGGACTGTTCAGATGACATGCTAAGCCAAGGTTAGGCCGCTAACCCTTTTGCAGAAAATGGTTGGTGAGTGTGTTTAAACTATGGTAATGTAGCCACCATGGTTAGGAATGGTTCACACAACAAGCTAAGTCATGCTTCACACATCACCCTAAGCTATAATGTTTAGCTTAAAATGTTTAACCACCGTGGTTTAGCATGTCGTCTGAATAGGGTCAATGCAAAGCAATGGAGACACAATACAGGCAAAGCATACAACGTACCTGAAACATTGCTAACAATCTCCTGGCTCGGTTTCTTTGGTTCTTCACTCTTTGCTGGCACGATGGGTACTGGTGTTGCTTCTTCTTCTGCAGATACAAGAGATATGTTCAACAAACATGTTAGTCTGTAAGAATTATAGCCCATGGCACTTTAGAAAATAGAGGTTAACGTGGCGTAAATTTTGCTTCCTAGAGAGGCCAAGTACCCAGCACTGTCAGCAGTTTGAAATAGTGCTGAACACTTAGGAAGTCCCCCTTAAAAACAAACAACTACTCCTATGCACATCTACTGGGACTGGCTTCCTGGTTAGTATGTATAGGATTCTAGCCTAAGTGTCACTGTGGAGTCTCCAATTGGTCTCTTTAGTTCCAATTCTCACATTAGGTTTTAATGTACTTAAATTGCTTGACAAGGTGACTTTTCCCACATCATTATTCTCAAGGCCACCATTTCATTTTAAATTCATCTGGCAAGAATGAATAGCACACCAAGGGAGTGCTGGCCCAAAACATTCTGTTGCCTGGTGTGGAGCCCAAATAGCGCCCCAACTCCCCTGCCAGAGCCAACACTTCTTAAACATCTTGCTACACCATTCAGGCACCAATTCATGACTTCATCTACCCATGATAGTGCCTGAAGAAGTCACTTCACTCTGCTCCATGGGAGGAACAGCCCTGCATCAAGGTGATACTCTTGAGACTTAAGAGTTCTCCCTGTTGTTATCACCATATATAAAGAAGTCAATGTGAGCTAACATTTCCACATAAAAAATAAAATACTGTAAGGCTTGACAGGTCCTAAAAACAGAGCAGTTCAGAAAATATTCTGAATTGGGTCTGCATCATTCAGACCCAATTCATATGTTGCCAGTGTAAGTTGGCTGTTGCTAAATTGTGGTGACAACAGAGTCTACTCTGATAATACACAAAATGGCAGAAGCACAGGGGTGTTCAGATCACTAGGAAAGTTCCTTCTGGGAATTGGCAGCAGCAGTAGCATGGCAAACCTCATGAACCACTAACCCTTAACACAACCCACTGGTGATTTCATTTATATATTGCTGGAGTCACATGGGATGCAGCTACCGGAAAGTGCAACTGCAGCTTCCAGATACTCTTCAAAGGCAGCCCAGATAGTGAGCATTGCAGAATTCAACCCCTGAGGTCACCAATACCTAATAACTATGGAAGATCGTTTCTTAGGTTCCTTCTATCAACTACCTCTTGGATCAGCGAGATTGATCGATCAATCGATAGAAGCCACTCTTGGATAAGCCTCAGGCTGGGATTCCAGGAGTGACATGGACTCCAAGAGTACACATAGACCACGTACAAAATGCTTTAGGGGCAAGAATACTCCATCACTCCAAAGTACCCCATCTACTTCAAATCCCAAGGAGATTCAGCTATTATCACAACCATTGTGTGCAAATGCAGTTTTTTAAACTTCATCTCCCAAATCACAGCGACCAGACATCATCATCTATTTATAAAGTGCTAGAACTGTACATGGCACTGTACAGAGAGCAAAACAATAAAACAATGCCCTGCCCAAATGGCTTACAATCTAGAAATGTCAACATAAATTTTAAATAAAATTCTAAAAGGTAAAAATTAAATTTGGAAAAAGGGGGGTGAGGAAAGGACAAATGTAGAACCCAGTTTTCAAGGAGAAATACCTGGTAGGGGTATAAAAAGAGTTAAGAGCAGAAAGATAAGAAGGGATGTTTCAAGGTGGAGAACATTACTCCTGTATTGACTGAGGATGAAAAATGGAATTGGAATGGCCTACTGATGACTCCTTATGCCAAATCTATAAGCAGAGGTTTAACAGCAATGACACTACTCATGTACTTAGGCATATTCTACGCTTGTGAAGTGCTCCCTACAATGTAGAGGACCACTTCACACTTCCTGTCCCACAATGGCCCGAGATTAGAGGCCTGTTACGTGATGCTTTTCAAAAATTGCAGACAGACTGTAGCAATTGCACTTTGGAGATGAAGGACACAGTCTACCAAACAGCGTGTGGATTCCATTCAACCACCCAGCACTGTTGCCTCACAATTAGCAACAAGCAGCAGTCTGGCTGAAAATGCAGCTTGCTTACCTGTAACCGTAGTTCTTCGAGTGGTCATCTGTGCATTCACACATATGGGCTCTGTGCCCATATGTGTGATGCACAGAGACCACGAAGAAGAACACAGTGGATGGCCTGAAGCCAACATAAAAGAAAGCTGACATAGATAAATCTGTTGTGTAACAGTACTGGGAAAGGTAATATATGGTATGCTCCTTTTAAATTTCATTTAACAACTAGTAGCTCATGTGAGCTTCAGTTGGGGACAATATGTTGAATTTGGCTGTGGGAAACCAAACTTGTCAACTCCATGGGGTGACCCAGAGCAGGTGTACTACCTCACAGCCTACCAGATAAGTTTTTGTACAAATAGAGTGACATCACACGGGGCAGTGCTATGGAAATGCTGAACAGCAATGCAGTTTCCTGTTGCCACCTATTAGCAAAGCTAAGTAGCAGAACACAAACAAAGAAAAGAAATGCCTTTCTATATACTGTCAGGAGCACCAGGAGGCACTCTCATCCTGCGGCTCATATCCTAGAAAGAAACATTCACATTGCCCATTGGTTATCTACCTCTCCTTTCCACTGGGCATCATATTACTAATTACGTTACACTGCGTAATCATGTAATAATAAGCAGCACATTGCAAAAGAACGCTTTTGCCACTAGGACACTGTCGAACTATTTTATTGCGACATTCAAGGCAATGGTAGCCAGCAGCTCTCCAGTTCACCCTTCGCCAGTTCTGGGAAAGAGTAGAAGGAGTGATATTTGAGTTTAGTTAACTAAGAAGGCTACTCTTTCAAAAACATTCTAGTGCTGTTTCCTCCCTGTCACCTTAAGCAACTTCTTAAGGACCAGTGAACATTTTTCAGATCTCACATCCATTTTTCAGATCCTCCCCCAACCCCCAACTACATCGATATGCATGGGGACGTAAGGATGCACATGTGCATACATGCATAAATAAATAAAAAGAGAGAGGGACCTACCTCAGAAAGCTTATAATTAGTGTTTATAGATAAAGATAAAATTAAAAAAGATCTTCTGGCACTTTAAAAGATGAACAGACTTACTGTGGCATAAGCTTTTATGGACTAGATCTTCTGTGTGTGTGTGCGTGTGTGTGTGTGTGTGTGTGAGAGAGAGAGAGAGAGAGACAGACAGACAGACAGACAGACATGTATAGAAAAGATGTAAACAGCAGGGACAAAAAGTGATGAAATACAAGTAGTACAGTCTGTGACATTTCTATGCAAACCTCAACCGGATATAAGGCAAGTACAGTGACCTAGAGGAAAAAAATTCAAATGAGATAGATATAAAAATCTGCGCAAATTAAGTTTCCATAGTGCACGTCTGCCATAAGACAGGTAATCACCAAGATAAATATGTATTAAAGTAAGCAATCCACCCCACCCTCCTCCCAAAGCTTTGGTATTCATTACAAAGATACCTACATTAGCCCCTATTAAAAACACGGTTAATAATAACAAGCACTCTATTGTACTACATTGGTTAAGAGACACCATGTCACTGTGCAATATTAATTAATACCTCAGATAACAACAGTCTGTGGGTTAATATATTCTACTCAATACTTTAATAACAGTAAACAAAAACAGCTGAGGTATGCAGTAAAATCCATCAAACTACACAGATGGTTATAAGGTTTTCATTATGTGGTTTCCATAGCAATCATATTGCAAAGCTGGAAGCTCCTTGCAAGTAAGCAGCTTGTATTTACATGCCTTTCAGCTGCACCATGGAACTCTTCAAAGTGTGAAGTTATTATTCCAATCCCATTAGAAGGATCATTGGAATACAATTTGATCAGCCAAAATTACTGTGGACCAATTTGTGTAAGAAATATGCATTTGACAATAGTTTCATGCTTTTAGAATGCTGAAGTGAATGCAGGTGAATGTTCTGTGTGATTCTGAGCATGTTAAGAACTACACAGTTTCTGTTTTAAAATGGAGCATACTGAACCATCTTTTCGAACTCAACAAGAATTTTGAAGATATTCACTGCAGGGCCAGGGCCAGTTTCGATGGAGACCTGAACAAGGTGCTCTACACCACCCTCACAGTGCCAGCAAGCAGGAAAAGGAACTGCCTGAGGCAAACAGAGTGTAGCTCCAACTGCCCACTACTTCTTCATCCCAGAGCTGGACACAAGGCAGCCATTGCTAACTTTCTTAGTCATGCTGCCCATGGGTCATTACTCCTCATATATACCCAGAGATCCAGAGAGATTAAAAATAAAACAGTTTGCACTGGCTGCCTAGGGCCCAGAGGTTTCCTGTGCAGCTGGAGATGAAGCAGCTACAGTGAATGCCATTGCCATCTTTCTTAACCTAATATGTCTGGGGCTTTAAAAAAATAATGTGGTTAATAATAACAAACACTCTACTGTGTTTGTTAGTGAAGAGACTTTGACTGGGTTCACACAACACACTAACTCATGATGGTTTATTTTCCAGAACCCATGATGGGTTAGCGTATCGTCATGGGGTGTTTCCCCACCACTGCCACAGTGGGTTATTTCCCCCAAATAATCCACACTGAGAATCCATGGTCTATAGTAAGGGTTATTTTACCTATAGTGGGTTACCGTATTGTCTGTCATGCCTGTGTAGGTTACGGAGGGCCAAAAACACTGCTGCTGATCTGCTCCTCTCAAGCGATCTCTATTCCCACCACAAAGGAAGCTGGGATACTTGCTGGCTGGGGGGGAGGACTACAGGAGGAGGATGGGCGAGGGGAGTGAAATAAACTACTCTGTGTAGCTTGTTTGCCTGATCGTCTGACAGGAGCACAGTAGGTTGTTTGCATAACCACCTATCCACCTATCCATAACCCACCCACCATGGGTTAGCATGTGTGAACCCAGACACAATTCACTGTACTAACAATGTGGGGTTTCCATAAAATTTTCTGGAAAACTTCCCAATGCAAATTGGGCTAATTTGCATGGGGTCATTTGCACTGGAAATTTTTCAGTTTGCATTGGAAAATCATTAGCATGCAATGTAGCATGTTTATTTATTTATCTGTGCTATTTATACACCTCTAAATATAATAAAATCCCTAAGCAGTTCACATATCAATATTAAAATCACATTTAAAATACAATGGTAAAACACATTAAAATGTTTACTAGATACAAGTAAAATAGACAACAAAGCTACAAAAACACCTCCTGTTATTTTTTTGTCCTTATATAGGACAAGCCTTTGACTCGAAATATTTGAGGAAACACACTTGACGTGATTTAAATATATTATTTGAACATTTTTATTGGAATATTTGGGAAAAAGAGAAGACAAATCGTGTACCCCCTTTTCATTGTCTAAATGTAAGACAGAAAGAAACAAAGGTACTGAAAATTGTTGACACACTAATTCAGCTTTCCCCAACCTGGTGCCCTCCAGCCATTTTGGATTACAACTCTGAACATTCTTCAGGCAGTATGACTAGCTGGGGATGTTAGGAGTTGTAGTCCAACACATCTGGAGGGCACAGGTTGGGGAAGGCTGCACTAATTAACCCAAAGAAATGTGCATGATATGCTGACAACCACCCATCTATTTCAATAGAGTTCAGCTATCTTTCACTGAAATTGATGAGGGCACCTTCCGTTTTGCTGTCACTGCTTATTAGTTCCACTTCCCACTGAGACATATATATGTATTCTCTCATATACTTGCTAGGGATAATCACCTGAAAAACATCAATTACAATTTGGAAATGGCCAAGCTTGCCTAATATTGCAATTGCAATCGATATTGGTTCCTTGTTACTAATGAACTTAGGAAACAGAAACATTTCCATGAAAAAATAACACGTTTGAGAATGTTCTGCCCCACATCATTGCCTTGTACAGAATGACCTGTCTGTTGGGGGCGAGGCCTAGAGGTATTGAGAATAAAGAAGTGAGCTGTGGTTGCTGCACATCCAACGCTTCTCTAGGCTGGGTGATTTTTTTGTGATATATTTTTAATAATAATAATAATAATAATAATAATAATAATAATAATAATATAATATTTATTTATTACCCGCCTCTCCCCCCGGATCGAGGCGGGGAACAACATCATCATAAAACACACAAAACTGACCAAAAATACACAAAACCAATACATTATTAAAATACCAATAAAACACCAATAAAACACTTAAAATTCATCTGAGTAGGCCTGCCGGAAGAGCTCAGTCTTTATAGATCGTTTAAATTCCTGAAGACTGGTAAGTTCATGGATCTCTTCCGGCAGGTCATTCCATAATCTGGGAGCGGCAGAAGAGAAGGTCCTCTGGGTAACAGTTGTCAGTCTAGTTTTTGTTGACTGTTGAGGTAGCTGGCAATGGACATGGTGGGCCCTGGCATCTGCCAGAGCATTTGGGTGCGGACAATGGGGCTGACTTGCTTTTACACTTGGCAGGGAGAGGAAATACAGAGATAGTCAATCTTTAGATGATTAGGGTGAGGGCTACAGCCTGATGGCACGTGATGCAGGGACTTGGCTGAAGCTAAACACATCCGGGGCTAGTCAGCAACTGGATGGGAGACCACCTGGGAATCCAATGAATTCCGCCATTTGTTCTGTCATGCAAGGAGGGGAAGGGGGGACAGGACAATTTATATTAAAATAAAAATATTGATGTACAAAACATGAAAGGTCCTTCACTAGTGGAGACTGAAAATAAAACGATTGTCCTATAAAACTCAATGGGTTTTTTGGCCAGCAACTTTGATGGGCGAAAGTTATAGCCTGACTATTCCATTTCTTCGTTAAGATTATTTATTTGGATAAATGTCGTACCGCAGAAGATTTAGGTGGCTTGTGTTTGGAAACAGATCATCAACGTACCAAAGAATATTCTTTAAATTAGCTGCTGCATGACCTCACCCACCTCACTAGTCATTCCAGCCATCAATGCTCACCCAACTCAAAAGATTTTATAGTTGGGATGTGCACTGAAGATAAGATTAGTTTTCACTCCTGCTTCGACACCTCAGAAAGCAGATCACTTCAGCTCAGACCACCTCAGGCATGACTTGCTTTGGCTCAGATCAATAGCCTTGTCTCAGAAAATGTGAGGCTTCATGCAGTCCCATTTACTATAAGGGGGATATTAACTAACAGTTATAACTTCTTTACTTTTTCACAAAAGGTGAGGGAATTTGCAGGTATAGGAGCCCTTCTGGAGCAGAAGAAACCTACCAAATTTCAGACAAATAGGTGTTTGGAGGGAAATTGGTTTTTTAGGCAATTCGTAAGAAAATAGCACACCTCATAAGAGGTGCCCCTAGGTAAATAACCTGCAAAATTTCCAAAAGATAAGTGCAGGGGTTAGGGAGATATTATGAACAATTTGAGGTTTTTCTTTTTCCTCAATCGACACTACATCTCTCCCAAAACACTGTGGTTGGAAATAAAAAGGAAAGCCCTGGTAAGAAGCTAAAGCTATCAGTTATAAAACTACATCCTCTCTTCTCCCTTCCCATTTGTGCTGCTTATATGGAGAGCTTAGGGACTCTTAGCAAAGGGACAGCCCAAATTTGACTTCTCTAGGACCTCTGAAGCCCCCAAACCCAGTTCAGTTTGGGATGGCTTAGAAGACACCTGCTTTACCTTGGAAAAGCACCAAATCTCTGATGTGGCCCAATTTGGCTCAATACTTGTCCAAATGCACACCCTAATTTTGTGGCTGTTCTCTGGACATTTGAGGCCACTGTTATCAAAGGAAGGGAGAACAGAAAGCATTCCTAGCCCTCTTCAGGCATGAGGGGAATAATGGGACCGAACTTACTGGGCCTTCCCCTTCTGTCACATCCTGATTGTGCAGTACTGCTATCCTTGGAGAGGAGGGCTGAAACAAGGAGACTGCTCTACATGTGTAGGCTCCTTGAGCAATCTCCCACTCTGACCATTCAGGCTCTACTCTAGATCATGCAGGATCTAGATCGAGGTGGGCAAAAAATAGATCTCCAGCTGTAGATTTCTTTTCCTACAGTCTGCTGTGGACATTTTTAATTTCCATTCTTCCTGGCTATATTTTTCTATACGGTGTTCTATACGGGCAGTCTACTTCAATACACATTTGTTTTACAAAAGTAACATATCCATTAATACTGCTTTTATTACTCATTCTATATGCAACATTCACACAACAATATAGGCATTCTGGTTATCTGCTTTCCAGTGTGGAACTCCCTTCCCTTTGATGTTTGCTAAAATCTAAAAGTTCTGGAAATGAGGCAAAACTTTTCAATCTGAGCAGCCATTTAGTGGCTGGAGATAACCAATAGTTTTGTTTTGTTTCATTTATGTGGTGCATGTGTGTGTAAAAAGGAGGGACATTAAATATTGTCTTCTTGTTTTAATAGGCTATTACTAACCTGAACACATTAGGGATGTATAGCAGGATATAGCAGGACATAAATCTAAACACACACACTTATGGTCCTCTCTCTGACTTCTAAGGGGTAAAGAGAATGACCATGTGGCAGAATAAAGGAGACTCAGGAAACACTAAACTTCCAGGCAAGTGCCACTGCTCTCTGTGGGTGGCCAGAGATCTGCAAAATTTCCATGGACGTCTTAGGCCATCAGCAGGCATGGTTAGTCTCAACTCCTGCTGGCTCTGCAGGGTGGCACATCTCTTAAAAAAGCAATCAGCAGGGTTTAGAATAAAGCATTTCCTGGTACTTCTGAAAGAATTTCCACCATGTACGACAATCATTTGGTCCAACATAGGCAAAGCAAAGTTAATTAAACAAAGCAAAGAAAATACGTTGACTGCTGAGACAGGTTAGCTGAGGTAGAAAGAAGAGGAAATCTTCCATGTACTAATTATTTACCCATAAAACAACTTTACAAAAATGCTCTTTCTTGTTTATTTGAGGAAAGCAAGCCCCATAAAATTAAGAGAAAGCAACACCTGTTCCTTAAGTCTACTTTCCACTGACCAGACTAGAGCAAGGGGTGATGCGAGAAGCAAATTAACGAGATTTTAAAGCAGCTTAACTGCTTCCAGAAGATAGGTCAGATTTGCAGCAGTTTGGACAGAACTTCATATAAGTTTATAAGTTTTATAAAACACTCTGGAAGCTATGCTGAAGGGCAGTATACAATTGAATGTTAGTAGCAATAACAGCAATAATAGCAATAATAATTGTGGAAAAAATGAGAAAAAATATGGGGCACAATTCAGCCAGAAGAAAGCACAATTAAATCCCATCAGTGTCAATGGGAGAGTTAAGCACATGCTTAACTTTCCTCTCATTAAAATGAAAAGTGGTTATATTTGTCTGGATCATGCCAATAGTTTATATCGACTTCACAGGGCTCTATAGCTGCCCAAGAGAGAAACGGCCAATTAGATAGTTGGCAATTTTAAAAGTTTCATAATACCTGCTTGTAATGCTGTATTATAGTAATGTGGCTACTTTTAGAAATAAAAAAAAATACATACAGCAGTTAGACATAGTGGCTGGGTTTTGTTTTGACCTTTATAATGCCCTCTTGAGAGAAGTTCCTCTAACTTATTAGTTTCATGAGTGTAGCTAAAGGTCATGAACACAAGCATGTCAGGAGAAAGACAGGGGGAGTGTGACTCTGTTGATTCTCCTTGATCTCTCAGCGGCTTTCGATACCATCGACCATGGTATCCTTCTGGGATGACTGGCTGAGTTGGGAGTGGGAGGCACTGCATTGCAGTGGTTCCGCTCCTACTTGGGGGGTCGGCTCCAGAAGGTGGTGCTTGGGGAACATTGCTCGGCCCCGTGGATTCTCCAGTATGGGGTTCCGCAGGGGTCAGTTTTGTCCCCCATGCTGTTCAACATCTACATGAAACCGTTGAGTGCAGTCATCCGGAGTTTTGGAGTGCGTTGTCATCAGTACGCTGATGACACGCAGCTCTATTTCTCCTTTTCATCTTCATCAGGTGAGGCTGTGGATGTGCTGAACCAATGCCTGGCTGCGACAACGGACTGGATGAGGGCTAATAAACTGAAACTCAATCCAGACAAGACTGAGACGCTGTTAGTGGGTGGTCCCGCTGACCGGATGGAGGGTGTTCAACCTGTTCTGGATGGGGTTGCACTCCCCTTGAAGGAGTGGGTTCGTAGCTTGGGGGTTCTCTTAGAACTATCTCTGTCACTTGAGGCTCAGGTAGCCTCAGTGGCACGGAGTGCCTTCTACCAACTTCGGTTGGTGGCCCAGCTACGTCCCTATCTGGACAGGGATAACCTGGCTTCAGTTGTCCATGCTCTGGTAACCTCCAAGTTAGATTACTGCAATGCACTCTACATGGGGCTGCCTTTGAAGGTGGTTCGGAAGCTGCAGCTTGTGCAAAATGCAGCGGCCAGATTGATAACTGGAACCCGTAGGTTCGAACATATAAGACCTACTCTGGCCCGCTTGCATTGGCTGCCTGTATGTTTCCGAGTCCGGTTCAAGGTGCTGGTTTTAACCTATAAAGCCTTACACGGCTTGGGACCACAATACCTGATGGAACGCCTTCCCGACATTAACCTACCCGAACACTACGTTCAACATCTAAGGTCCTCCTCTGAGTGCCTCCTCTGAGGGAAGCTCGGAGGTCAGCAACAAGAGAGAGTGCCTTCTCTGTGGTGGCTCCCCAATTGTGCAACGATCTCCCCGACAAGGCCCGCCTGGCGCCAACATTGTTATCTTTTCGGCGCCAGGTCAAGACTTTCCTCTTCTCTCAGGCATTTGGCAATATCTGAGGAGCCTGGGTTTGTTTTGTTTTGTTTTTGTAGCTTTTTGAAGTGTTGAAGTGGTTTTTAAATGTACAGATTATGTGTATGTTGTATGTTTTTGCTGTTTTAATTTTTGTATATCGTTTTTAATTGTTTTTAATCCTATGTGAACCGCCCAGAGAGCTTCGGCTATGGGGCAGTATACAAATGTAATAAATAAATAAATAAATAAATGCACACAATTATATGAGGCATAACAACTTGTAACAAAACCTTATTAGCAGATTTTAGTCCCTTTTATTACATGTTACAGAGGATATTTAAACAGTTTTTCAATCGAAGGGCAAGAAAAACAACATCCTGTACTACCAAAGTCTCATTACAGCCTATTTGGTCAAAGAACTGCACAGACGTCAGTCATTTCACATTGCAATAACGTTAGTATGATCGGTCATTCAAGTCACGAGCTGAACCTACACAACAGATTCCTAAGCAGATCTCTTAAGCCAGTCTTCCCCAAGCTGGTGCCCTCCAAACATTGTAGAATTCCTGACCATTAGCATGCTGGTTGGGAATGCTGGGAGTCGAACAACAATCGGATTATGAAATTGAGGAAGGCTGTCTCAGGCACTCAATATTTTTATGCAATACTTAATTTTTATTGATCCCCCTTTGCCAGCTTCTTTGAGTTATAACCATACTGAGCAGTCAAAAAGTCATTTTACATACATTTGGTGAATTTGGATCTCCAACAAAATCAAAAATTCAGCCAAGAAGCTGCCATATTCGTATCTTGTGCTAGACATAAATGATCCATTTCTACCACCTAATAAGAATGGGCATCCCTTCATTGGGATTTTACCTCCATGGCAGGGGCAGTATTCAAATTACTGTGAAACTAACACTAAGTCTAACTAGAAATTTTAGAATTGTTTTCTTCAAACCGCAGCCCTGTAAATTGGCTACAAATTTCTTGCAGTCAATACCAAGTGCTTGGGAGTCTGAGGCAAATTTCTAAAGACGTTTGTGACATATGGGCATCAACTATTCAGAGGTGGGTTTAAAAAAAAACCCCATTGATTCCATGCAAATGCCTCTGGCTAGCAAACTCAAGCAGGTATTCAGATATGTAAATACGGTTTCATCATTCTCTAAAGCATATTCTATGCCTTGCGTCTCCAGTGCAGTGCCCATGGGCTCCAATGTGTTCATAGACACCAATAAGACTCCCTCTGCCCTTCCTGATATTCATTTTATCACTTAAGTTTTTTTAAAAATTATTTTTAAAAAAAACCCTGGGCGACTGTCATGCTGCAAAGTAAAGTGTTGGGATCCAGAACCATTTTGTTTGGCCCTGCCCCTTTTTCCTTTGGCCCACACTGGAATGCCCTCCCCCCACCTCTGCCTTGTACCTAAAATTCTTTGGCAAGTTACCATTATTTTAGTCACACCATTTTGTCTTCTGGGAAATGAGTGTTTCCTGACTGGCCATGCCCACCACGGCAGCCATTATATGAATGGGAAAGCCCCCTACCCATGACAGTCATTTTGTGAAGCTGCCCATGAGACTCTCTCAGTTCTAAACATGCTCACTGACCCAAAAGGGTTGGGGTCCCCTGTTCTATGCCATCCAGTGCCCTGAGTTTGCAGTGCTTAAGGGAACCAGGAGACCAAGGGCCATTGGGAGGCTGCCCTCTTTGTCCCTAAAAGAACGTCACAGGAAGGGGGAGACCAGCCTGGTCCTATCTTCAGCCAGTGAAGGAGCAGCTGTTTCACTTGCTTTTCTCTTCCCTCCCCATTGCTTTTCCTTTTTGTATCGGGTCTAATAGATTGTGTATCTGTAGACAGGAGCTGATTAACATTTTAATATCTGTACTGTGCTTAAATTATTTTTGAAAGTGATGACATTTATTATTTTATTTGTCCATCCAGCAAATGAGAAACGCAGCAGCATGCAGCATAGGCTCCAGGCCTTGTATTTGTGAGACTCCTGGATAGGGGGACCATTTATTTCTTATACAGGTAGGGAGGTGCCAACCCAACTCTATTATTGGGTTATGAATCTAATAGAATTGCATATCTGCTGTCTGCCAAGCCACAAACTACCTGCCATCTCAATAACGGTAATACCTCAAATTTTAAACCACCTTTGGCCCAATTTATCAAGTAACTGTCTCTTTGACGTTTGGCATTTGAAACTAATTTATTATTCACACTGAACGAACCTCCTAGGCTCCTGCAAATACAGGCCTCCACATTCACTTGACTGGAGAGAGTAACTCAGGCCACTCAGCTACCTCTTGCATCAAAATAAAAAGTGAGAAAATCTTGTGGATGGGGGACCTCCACAGATGCACTGGAGCCCTCGTACTAGCATGTAAATCACTGGATTGGCACAAGTCCAATTGGCTCACACTTTAAAAGAAGGGACCTGTGGAGATCAAGGAAGTGGAAACCACAAGAAAAAGACACAAACAGAATGGCCTTTGTTAATTTTAACTGCTTCTCTCATGCACAGCTGCTCTCCAGGGATTTATGATCCATGATTTTTACATGTTGGGTATCAACAGTCAAGCGTTTTTTTAAAAAAAAATTTTTTTAAAGAGCATCTTGAGGCACTGACAGAAGATTGCATCCTACCTTGGACCTGAACCTGTAAGCAACTCTGAAATTGGATGTTAAAAACACCTTTAACTAAATGTATTTTGCAGGTTTTAAAAAGAGTGGCAAATGCAATAGATCCAATGGCTCAAGAAGAAAATAGATGGATAAAATGTGGTTCAAATATCAGGGTTAGTGCCTTGACCACTGGTGTGCCATTCACACAAGACAAAGCAACACAAGGTTCTCCACTTGACTGGAGTCTGAAACATGTTATTTTCCTACATCAGGGGTGTTGAACCTCTTTCAGCCTGAGTGTCGAATTCAGTTTTCGTGGAGGAAAAGGCTATCAATGGCTACTAGTCCTGATGGCTAAGTGCAACCTCCAGCATCAGAGGCAGTTGCTGGGGAACATGGGTGGGAGGGTGCTGTTGCACCGTGTCCTGTTTTGTTGGTCCCTAGCATTCCAGCATTTTAGAATTGGGGGGGGGGGGGAACGGCACGTGGCTGGGGGCATGGCTAGCTGGGGAGCTCCAGAGGGCTGGATATCACCTGAGGTTCTGCATCTCTGCTCTACATCATACTCTACACTCAGATCTGTAGCATTTTAGAAATGTTTTGCTCATTTTTATTACAGTTGTTTTTAACAATAATTGGCCTACCACACACACACACACACACACACACACACTAAAACAAAGCTGGCCAAATGCAACATTCTGTGTGTGAAGTACAATATTAACAGAATGCAACAGAAAATCTTCATATCGTCTGCTGTCTCCCATGCATATTAAAAGGCATTCCTGAAAACTAAATATCTCTAATGGTGACAAATGTGACTTAGCAACATAGATAACATCAAAATGCGACACCGCACCTCCTACTTTGTGGATAATTTGTGGGTTTACAATAATGAAATTTGTTTCCTGTTCTTTGAGTAGTAGTATTCATTTCTGAATTTGGGAGTGGAGGGGGGCAGTGGCAGGGAGACAAAGCAAGTAGTTTCGGCATAGTTCACTATAGTAAAAGGAAACACAATGCCGTTTTTGGCGTGGTTCCACAGGAAAGGTCTGGTTCCCAGATGCCTCTCTCTCGCCTAGCTGCTTTAGCCATATTAAGCAACTGGTGTTTATGCATTCTCTGTGCTGACAGCACAAGAGATTCAACCGGAGACACCAATTGCCATATTTTCGTTCTGTGTCAATATCAATAGACCTTGCTGCCATTTTCTTTCTGCTTAAAATTGCTACGTCCTACCAACAAACTAGTGTTTTATTCTATTCACAGTGAAACTGTCTACTTTATGGGGTTAAAAGTTCATCTAGCAAACTTATATTATAGAAACAATATATACGAGGAAAATGCAGAATGAGTAAATAATCTATAACTCAACCATGTGACTCCTTCACCCCACCCCACATACCAAGAACATTTGTAGTCAGTTTGCATTATGCCATCTAAGTTGTGCAAGACACATATCCACAGCAAAGGGGCATCTGGTGTACCTCTCAGTTTGACAGCATTCGTCTTTAGCTCAACTTGAGAAAAATGAGTTGTACCTGACAAGATGGCAGTCACAGCCCCTTTATAACACACAGGCCTTTGCGATGGAGCTAGAATGCCAACAACGTGTTATTGGGTAGCAGCTGTTCCCCTACAATTAATTTCAGCCCTTGGAAAAAACATTAGCTTAAACTTAATTCTTTATCTGTTTCTTTGCTATTTTCAAGAAGAACACTTAATAATTCCTCCCAAGTGAAACCTTTAAGATGGATATTTATATCTAATCTATAACTATATCTATAGATACGAGTTCAAGAGCAGGATCAGCCCACTGGTTTTAAGTCTTAAGAGACTAGCAGCAATACCGATACAGCTCAGTGGACATTCCGCGGCCTTATCTGAGCAATTGACAGCATCTTTTTGAGCTGTAGCCTTTTTCAAAATGTCCTTTCCACTGTCTCTTACAGCTCCCATCTGTCAACTTCTGTCTTCTGGTGCTTTGTTTGAGTAAGGTGCTAGCAGTACATATATAACAGAGCCCTGATGCCAGTTTTCTTTTAAAAGTGGTTTTAACAATAGTAAACACAAGCAAGAAGGATTTCTTAGTTACCACTTTGACATAAAAAAGACAGGGAGACGTTTTTCTTACAGATTGGAAAACTGTCGCCACGACATCTCTTTCTTAGGGCCTAACTACAAGTTATGCATAAACAATAATAAATTAATACAGCACTATCACTGTACATGACACTTAACATAATACAAGGGGACAGGTCATTATAAACATGCAATTTTCTTTCAAAGAAGAAAGGAAGGGCTTTGAGGAAATTTTGAGTAGGGGACAAAACAGGAAGAAAGGGTACTTTACCTTTTCCCTGTCCACTATTGTTCGTCTCCACAGAGAGCCTCCCCTCCAACATGTTTTTTTTAAAACAAACAGTTTCAAACCCCAATTGGGGGGCAATTTCTAGTGAAGAAATAGTAGTTGTTGAAGAGATTAAACCCCCCCAACCACGTTTCCACTCAAAATCCCTTCCTCTAAATTGCTTTTCTCTCCCACCCCTTTTATTTTTAAAGAAGACTGGCGTTAGGGCTGTGTTACATGTGTACTTATAGCACCACAGCCAAACAAAACACCAGAAGACAGAAACTGAAAGATGGGATCTGCCAGAGCCTGAGGAAATGACATCTTGATCAAAGCTACATAGAGACTAGAAACTAAAGAGAAAAGATGTAAAGGTGACAAATAGGAATGTCACTTTTTCCAAGACAGGGCCATGCAGGAAGGGTTCCAGAGTGTGGAATATTGTTTTTATGCATCTTTATTCCAGATAAAGGGGGAAATCCAATAAATTGATAGCAAACAGGCCAATCACTGTATAGCCAAGAAGGCACCATCTATGCACAAGGGGAGTTATGTTCAGGCTACATCCTTGAGAACCTTTGCAGAAGTACCATCCACCCCCACCCACCCTAAATAAGCTTAATGAAAGTGTGTGTGTGGAAGCCTTGAAAACAACATAATGAGGACTTAGCTTGCTCAGTGGCAACACAATGCTGTTGGGAAGGGGAGACATGGAAAACCGGGGGGGGGGGAGAGTTAATGGAATAGGATATCCTGAAAAAAAGCATGGCTAGAAAACTGAACAGGAGATCTCCAAGCTGCAACGTTTTATTGTAGGTCGTATTTGTTCAAACTTTTTTTTACACACATTGTTCAAATTCTGGATTGCCTGTAAGAAATTAGGGCTTCTACATGTTCCTGGGGCAATGGGATAAAGACTTGCTTCTTAGGGCTAGAATGGCATATATTTCTCTACCAGTAAAACAGTAGTGACATCATTGTACAAACAAAATGGGAGAGAAGTCTTGGACTACAGAAAATCCTGCCTGCTTAAAAGAAGGGGGAATATGTGCCCTTCTTTCAGAGGGAAAAAAAGTTCTTCAAATGATGATATATGGGGGCAGAGAAATGGGTAACCTTATATTATTATTTATTTCTTTGTAAAGGGCTACACAAACATTACAGTGGTAAAGCAGGCAAATGCTTGGTCTGAAGGAAAAGATATATGCTACGTTAAATAATACATTAAATCCTGTATTATCAAATACTATCCTGTATTATATAAAACCTTTTAGAATAGTTACAAAACTGTGTAAGCATGCAAAGAGGGAGAATTCTGATGTCATTAGGTGATGACACAGCCACCATCCAAGTTCTGCTAGACGGTCACATAAATGTCCATAAATATCATAGTAGTGTTGATGGGACATCTTGAGAGATTTCTGATTTGAGCATGTAAGTGCAAAATGTGCCTATAAATCCTGAAAAGCAGTTTATTGGCAAGAGAAAAAATGTATGAAGGACAAGAGCAGTTCTGTATCTCTGAAAATGTATGGCTTGCACAGATGAGATGGGTTAAATAGACAGCGGAGTGAGCATCTAAACACTAAAAGCTGTCCCATTCTGTCCAATAATCCATATTCCCTACTTGCAACCTCCCCCAACCTGTTTATTTTTTTATTACATTTATATACTGCCCCATAGCCGAAGCTCTCTGGACAGTTTACAAAATTTAAAAACATAAAACATAAAAACAGTTGATATTTAAAACATTTTAAACTTTTACATCTGGCCAAAAATTCAGTTAAAAACCTCAACTTAAGCTGTTAGAATGCCTGGGAGAAAAGACAAGTTTTGACCTGGCGCTGGAAGGATAACAGTGCTGGCGCCAGGCGGGTCTCACCGGGGAGATCTTTCCATAATTGGGGGGCCACCACAGAGAAGGCCCTCTCCCTTGTTGCTATCCTCCGAGTTTCCCTCGGAGTAGGTATCCGGAAGAGGACCTTAGATGTTGAGCATAGCGTACAGGTTGGTTCATGTCGGGAGAGGGGTTCCATCAGGTATTGTGGTCCCAAGCCGTGTAAGGCTTTATAGGTTTAAACCAGCACCTTGAATCGGGCTTGGAAACATACAGGCAGCCAACGCAAGCAGGCCAGAATTGGTCTTATATGTTCAAACCTTCTGGTCCCTGTTACCAATCTGGTGCTGCATTTTGCACAAGCTGCAGCTTCTGAACCGTCTTCAAAGGCAGCCCCACATAGAGTGCATTGCAGTAATCTAACTTGGAGGTTACCAAAGCATAGACAACTGAAGTCAGGTTATCCTTGTCCAGATAGGGGCGTAGCTGGGCCACTAACCGAAGTTGGTAGAAGGCACTCTGTGCCACCGAGGCCACCTGTGCCTCAAGTGACAGAGATGGTTCTAGAAGAACCCCCAAGCTACGAACCCGCTCCTTCAAGGGGAGTGCAACCCCATCCAGAACAGGTTGAACACCCTGATGTTGTTCTCCTGAAGTTTTGAACTACAACTCCCAGAATTCCTGACCACTGGCTATGCTGGCTGGCTGGCGCTAATGGCAGCTCCAAAACAAGGAAACGGGTTGGAGAAGGTTATTTCAATATCACTATGCAATATTAACAGACTGTGAGGTTCTCTACATTAGAAAAAAAAAACATCCTTACCAGGTCTCAGATATTTTCATATTCAAAATGGACCCCTTTAGATAGTGACCAATGGCAACCAAGTGAATTTGAATTGAAAAGGGAATGCCATTTTAAAAAAAATAGGCTGCAATGAAACAGTGCCATCTAGTGAAGGAATAAATTCTGTCATAAACAGATGCTAGATTATCTCAGTATCATAAAACACAGGATTACTGGGTGGGAAACGCGGGAGTTGATGATATAATGAAATCAACCAGCAAACTTCTGTGAATGGCTAGTCACGAGCGTGCTATAAATCGCTCATTTAGAGAAGCCCTGTATATAGGCACTACTCACTAACTGAATGGAACAATTTAGTATTAAAAAGCTTTCAGACTGTACCTACAGACCAAGCATTTAACTGTGTGTGTTTTTCCTTTTAAAAATCAGGAGTGCCTCAAGAACTTTGGCAGACTAAACAAAAATATGTAAAGTATTTGTAAAAAAAGGGGGGGTTGGTTAAAAGTGCCTCATATTCTGGAGTGCAGGTTCTAATGAAACATTCTTAAACTGAGCATTGCTTCTTAATCACAGAAAGGAGTGCTATGGAAGAAGACAGCTTTGCTTGGATATTGAGAAACATTCTACTTTGGGCGCATAATGTGCTGAAGATATTCATGAATAAACAAAGTGTTGTTAATGTGTAGCAGCTGTCAAAAATGTAGTCAGCAGTGAAAAGGCTCTGATATAAGTAAAATTACTTTGTCTCTCTAGGATGACAAGACTTTCCAACATGGGACTCTCTTTCTCTCAATAGCAGCCAACTTCTGTCACATGGCGTTCACATCATATCCAAAGCAGTAAAAAGAATGATTGATCAATAGTGGTAAAAAGATATCCCATTTTAATACAAAGCCAATTTGTGGGGATGTGATGCTCCATAGTTTCTGAACAGTTTTCTTAAAAGTTAAACTCTCTCTCTCTTTTTAATATGCAAATATGTTTCAAATTATAGAGGAAAAAGTCTTCAAAAGGCTTTAAAATAACAAAATACTAAGCTATGCTAATTAAGCATTAACTTACTTGCCAACACATAAAGGTCCCTAATCTATGGCTCTTTCCTGCACTGCTGAGGTAATGTATGATGGCCAGGCCCACATGACTGCTAGTAGGGGAGGAGCTGGTTTCTTGTAGGTGCAACACTGCTTGGGGGAGGAGCTACTGCAGAATGATCTGGGGCTGAGCAGTATGTGGCAGCTCCCAGCATAAAATAGTATAAGGAGGGACCAAGTGTGCAGACAAGCCAATACATGTACAAACTGTAGATACAAAGAGTCTTGTCCTGACAGTGCAATGAAGATGTGTAGGCTGGGGGGTGAGGACTGCTTCACTCACACATACATACCTCCTTTGTGCTTTCACTGTACACAGTTATAACATTATCACAGGACTCACATAAGACTGAAATTTATGGGGGGATTATAATCCATATTCTGACATCTTAGAAGAAACAGAACAACAATATATGGGAAGTTGCTCGATGTAGCAGATATCAAAGATACCCCACTGTGCTTTAGGGCAGAAATGAGGAACGGTATTGGCGACTTGATGTGTTTCTTGTTCTGAATGTTATTGGGGAAAGAGATCAAGCCACAAAAATTTTGTGGCTATTACAAAAAACCACAAGAACTGTGGCTCACTGTATCACAAGTTACATGAAAGCTACTGTTTTGGGGGGATGAGCATGCCATTGCATCTTTTGGCAGCAAGATGCTTTGAAGCCAAACACGCTTATGGACCGAAGCTGCAAATGTCACAGGTTTTATTACATTTGTGACTGATACTAAAGTCCAATTATTGCTGACATTTGGGGTTTGGGGCTGAAATCTTGCAAAGGTCAGTGAGAACAGTGAAGTAATACTCCCTGGGAACATTTGTTAAAAAGAAAAGTGGAAGGAGACTCCTCCAGGCATAGAGCAGATTATAGTGGTTAAGCTAAGTATTACTTAGCAAAACCCAGGACAAAAGTGATTTGATATAATCCATGACAAATGGAGCAATTACTATATGATTTGAACCAGTGATTGAAAATATACATGTTGGGAAAACGGATGGATCATGTAAAGAACACTTTGAGTAGAGAAATCAACTCTTATGATGTGCTCTATTGTACAGCTAAATTGCAATGCCTTTTATCCAGCATTTAAATAGCTACGTTAGGTGGAAGAGTTTTAAGCGCACCCAGGGGCTTGAATGTCTCTAGTGCAATCCCCCCTTCTTTTGAAAGGCAGAAGCCCCCACTGCCCCACTCACAATACGGCATATCATGAACAGCTTCTGAAACTTCCCTTGGTTTCAAAATTGGTAGGAAGGCTGCTCTTTGGCAGGATGGAGAGGGGGAATCCTCTGGGCATGGCCAATGCTCCCTTCAGTGTTTGGAATTCATTACACAGTTCTTTGGATCAAGAACAAATCTAGTTCCAGAACTTTTCAAAGCACTCAAGAGACATAACAAGATCTAGCTTCAAATGTTCAGCTGATTCGCCTTGCAATCTGTTTTTGTATCTTTCCTTCCCCCCTACATTTGAAAACAGGTGGTACTGCGTGGGTTGAACTTGGGTCCAAACATGAAATGAAGAACGTGCACCCCAAATTTCATGCCAATGTCAAAATCTTCAAGGCAGATACTGCATTGCAATGTGTTGAGTCTAGATTAGGAACAGAGCTTCAGTATTGCATTTCTGTGCAATCCTTATACTCCAGCCTAGTCTTACACCATCCTAGATAATCCCCTTCATTTTCCTTAAAGAACCTCATTGTTTTTACCATAACTGGGGCTGGAATTGCACTGCAGTTTGTGAAGAGGCAACTCAGCTGACTGTAGGTAAATCAGCTCTCAGGAAGAAGCCAATGCTTGGACACAGAACTAGGTCTGACCTGAAAAGGGATAAAGATATGCTTGCTTCTCTAGAAATTGAGACAAAGCTTAGAGTAACCCAAGTGAAGTCTACTTGACAAATGAATAGTGTGACAGTGCATGCGAGGGCACGAGAACTCTGGAATGCTAGTTCAGCTAAGCAGCAGAGGCAGCCCAGAATCCTGGGTGCTTCCAAAGCTTTTATGGCACCAACCTCATTTACAGAAGTGTACAGGAGTTCCAGATGTAGCCAGGTTTTACTCCTGACCCTCCCGAGTTTTCTTACCATTTCCCCCCATCTTTTTTCATAATGCAGAAAATCCATTAAGGAGAAAAGACAGAACAGCTTCACAATGCCTTCTGATGGCTAGTGTTTGAAGCCCTCTGTCTGGAAACATCCCTGGTGCTGGTGGGGATGATATTAGTCAACTGCAACACATTTACATTGAAACTAGAACATAATTAGTCATTTCTCTGCCCTCCTTCCTTACAAAAATGGATTTGTTTAAGGATGCTTCCAGACAGACGGCTCCTAGCGCTACCAATCAAAAGGCATTGTGCAGCTATTCCATCTCCCCACCCTCCTTAGTAATTTTCTGTGGTAAGAAAAAAGGACTGAAATGTCAGAGGGAAAACATGGGAAGGATATAAACAGAAGAACACAACACCTGGACCTTTCATCAAACCCCATGAAGTAGGATGATAACACAATCAAAGCTTCATCTAGAAGCACCCTGAATGGTGAAAGAAATCAATAGATTGGTTTCTCCCCATCCAACAAGCAGCCCCACACTTCTCTTCAAGAGACTTAGAATGCTGTCTTTGCATGTCTACTCAGAAGAAGGTTTCTTCGAGTATCATGGGACTTACTACTTGTGTATGGGATTGCTCCAGGAGAAGCTATGCCTTCAATCAGACTAGCACACTGGTACTACTTGTCGGTCTGGAATTGTTCCACCCCATCTAGAAAAAAGATAGTTCTACGTAGCTTCCTGGTGCTATAAGAACAAAACGTGGTAGTGCTCTCAGCTAAACTATACAGCAGCTCTCTTCACTGTTGAGTCCAAAATCGGGTTAAAGTATTCCTGTGACTTCTTTCTGGGCACTGTCTGGAAGGTATTACTTTGAATGCATATTTTACTCTCACCCAGGGTTGGTGCAGATTTGCCTTAACCATGGCTAGGTGGCACGAGAGGGGTGTCACTCTGTAGAGGGGCAGGCTTCCTGGGTGAACGGGCCAATGCTGCTTTTGTTTGCATAGAACATTCACACATTGATGCATATGGTAACTTGGTCAGAATAAAGGGCAATCTGCAACAAAGTGAGGCAGATGCAAGAACTCATCAACCAAAAATAAACTGCAAGAATTGCAGTGGGTTTGGGGTGTGGACAGACAGAACAAATATTCTGGTAATGGGTACTGAAGATGGTAATGGAAAGGCACAAGATTAGTAGGAAAGCTGAAATGTTAAGACAAAAGAGTGAAAATCTGTAGACTAGAGGGCAAATCAGATGGACTAACTTCCAAGCAATTCTGAAACAAAAAGTCTTGCGGAACTTTAAAACGAACACATTTATTACGGAATAAACCACCTACCTGACCCCCTAAACCTGGTGCCCTCCAGCTGAGAATGTCTTGTAGCCCAACACATCTGGAACCAGGTTGAAGAAAGGCTGGCATAAACTTTCATGGACTAGCAGATGTGGAATCCTTTAGCCACCATCCCAGATTAATGTGGGGGGACTCCAATTGCTCAGTGGGAAAGGGGACTATTGAATCTCCAGTTCATTAATCTCTTCCAGGGGTTAATCTCATACAGCACTTGACTGCAACTTTTTATGAACAACACAACTTCTAATAGGTGCTAACGTCCTACAGCAATCTGTCAAAAACAACGTTTCCCCCCATTTCCCCCTTTAATTTAATGCAAGCTATATTATTTCCTGAAGAATTTTAAATACCTAACAGATACCAAATATTAGTTAGTTTATAATGTGCAGCTTGCCTTCTAATTGATAATATTATCTGATTCTAGAACATTTTTGTTCAATACAATACCTTTGGAGTAGAAATATTGCAGTTCTCTGAATTTGAGATCTCATTTTTATACAGTACCAAGAGGGCTATCTCATTTCCATGTGATTATACACACTTGGAAACCCCTTTCTTGCCATTTTCTTCTCACTGTAATGAACATCTTCTCTAGGTGCCAAAAGGATTTTTTTTCCTTTATGAGTATTACATCTGGTTGTCAAGATGTAGAAATACTTGCCCATTTCTGAAAATTCCAGAGTAATAATAATAATAATAATAATATGCTTTTCCCGCGATTATACCATCATGGATTAGGAAACAACGAAGAACATGAGGAATAGGCAGTTGATGCTAATGACACAGTGAATAGAGAAAGAAAAATGAGATAGTGAGTTGGTGGGACAAAGCTATAAAGCACATCAAAAAATTATGCAGCAGAGATAATGCTAATGAGCAAATAATCTCAAGATTATAAATTCCTGCCTAATGTCAATGCCCTTATTAGCCAAAATGTAATAGTTCTTTCCTAAACCTGGTTAAAAAAAATACTATTATTACTTCTTCTTTAAATACCACAACTGTCTAGCATCAGTCATGGAAGACTAGATGGAATTCAGACAGACGCACTGACTCACCCAAGGACATGTAGTTGAGCCAGGTTCCAAATTCAGCTTTCCTATATCCAAGATCTACCTGACTCACTGTATTTTTTATCACCAGCTTTTGCTGTCCCTTCAGACCTCCATGGTATATCTTCATTATGCAACACCCCCCCCCCCCCAAAATACCTGGAAGTTCTTCATAAATGTCATCATCTGTTGGTTCTGTTATCATTTGTTTAGGAAGCATGTCACTTTCTCCAATGTCATCATATTCTTCATCATCCTCTGGAATGATTTCAGATCCTAGGTCTGTTAAAAAGAATGCAAGAGCAGCTATACAACAGGTATCCATCCAATAGCCCCAGCCACATCAGCTTACTGTATTATATAAGGAACTCTGTTGGGGGAGAAGTACATTCAATACCCTTCAATTTAAAAATCAAGCCAATGCAATGCCTTCTTTTTTTAGTGAGTTGTTTAGAAATTCCACTGAAATAAAGATGTGTGTGCTATTTTTTATTCAGTTAGCACTTCTATAATGCAATTGAGTATAATGGGACTTACTCCCAAATGTGCAGAGGATTCCTTAATTATTCACACACACACCCCTACCGAAAACAGGAAATGCATTATTATTATTTATTTTTAAAAAGCACAGTTACATTCCGAGATCAATAAACAGAAATTTGTTAGAAAGCAATAAAGCCTTTATTTCTAGCATGCATTATAAACAATAACTCTTTTAATCAATTGGCATACCTTGTAGTACAAATTTGAGGCTCTGTACCCATTCTTCAGCTTCTTTGGGAGTTGCAGCTGTAAACTGTTGAGAAACTTGATTTTACTAGGAGTAATCATGAGCATAAACTATAGCCAGCACTCTTAGTAATGAAAAGAAAGTAACATTCTTGTCACTTCTTCAAGGCACCATTAGTAATTCTTTACATGTCTTCTGGTGCTTTTTCTTGCAAGGATGCTTCTTATAATGTACAGTTAATTTTGACAAATTTACGTAATTGAAGCAGAGGATGATGGATTTGGAACTCTGATCAGCAGCTGGCAGCTGTGCAGGAAAAAAAAGCTGCTTCTCTTCATCAATGTCAAAAGCAGGACTGATGAACAAAATTCGCCCTTGACAATTAGAAGACACCCATGAATTTCTTTAGACTGCTGGGTATAGTTTTCTTAAAAATGTTCTTGTCAGGTTCCAACACAGTACCTGACAACTTAATTAACTGGCTTTCAACTGCAATCTCAGATATTTAAAACTTATTAAACTTACATTCCAGTTTGATGCTGAGCTGATAGATCTTGAATTGCATAGCTGATATGTGCTTTTAACTCTGATTTCCCTCCCAAACCTCTAAGCAATAGAATACATATTTAACATTTGGGGTTAAAAAAAAAAGAAAGAACTATATAAATCCAATTATTCTACATTATTCACCCAAGAAATCAGGCAGACCTATTAGATAATACATATTTAAATATAAGGTGTGAAAGGGACCAACAGATAAAAGTGACATATTGGTTGTTCTTATCCAAAAGGTAATATTAGAACTTAATCTTTTTTAATGCTATTATATGAATGTATAGAGTAAGCAAACAAAGGGTTTTCTTCTTCTCTAACATGTCAGGGGTTGTTTTATTGAAATGTTAATGTCTCCATAACTGGAACAGTAACAGTTTTATCAATTTAATTTCAAGATGACATAAAAAGTCTAACCTGATAAATGCGTTTATCAGGAGCAGCAATTTCAAAACAGCAATCTTTCTTTCCATCCTTCCGCAGGGTATTATTCATTCTGACGGTGTAGCCATCTATAGCAAATTCACCTTTCTGTTGTTTGTCTGTTGTAGATAAAAAGCAAAGATAGAACTTCATTTGCAATGCTGAATGTGAATGGTCCAGCAGGTTATCATTTATTCAGATTTTGGGTTCCCCCCCCCCCCCCATTTCATGAATATTCGAGAGAATGTCTTAGGCATTATAAGCTGAATGATTTGGGTGATGCTTTGTAGGATAAAACTCTTCTTTAAAAAGAAGGTGCAAAAGAAGTACAATTCCTATGAAGTCTGCCTCCAGAATCCCACAGGGCAATGTTTACAGATGGTCTTATTTAATGAGAAGTGAATGCAATGACTCCTGTACCTGGGGGAGAACCAAGAACTGGAACCTGGAACTTGCAAGACAAGTTCCCCATAAATCAGTGTCTCTTTCTGGTTCAGTAACCAGTAGGAAAACCTGCCCAGTGAAGAAGAACTTGCTGATCTCCTTGCTACATCTGCCCCACTATCACATCTCATAAAGTAAACTTCAGATGCTGTTAAGAGCTATTGTAAAAAGCGCTTTTCACCTACTGACTAAAAAACGTAGAGCCTAGAGAAACTATGGCTTCTAAAAGGCAAATTTTATTATGACACTTGTTCAAACAAACTAAAACATAGAATATGAAACGGTTTTGAAATGATGGTCAAAAGATATCTGGTTGGCCACTGAGGGAACAGAAGGCTGGACTAGACAGGCTTTTGGTCTGATCCAGCAGGACTCTTCTTATGTCTCTTCAGGACAAATGGTTAATTTGTCTGGAGACTTTTCACAGCCTTCTTAAGATATTAATTTATGGTCTGCGAAAAGGAGCGAATACTAAAAAGGGTCAAAGCCTACGGATTACAAAATTATTTAACATAAACAAAACCAAAGCAAGCTAGGATAATTTACAGAATGTTCTCTCCAAACTGAATTAGGTATAATATTCCGCTCACATACATGCAAAGTAATGTACACTGGAAAGAAAGAAACAATGAGACATCATTTATAAATTATGTGTTCTATGTGGGATTCAAGAACTAAAAGAAAAAAATGTGAACATGTATACAGGAAATGAATACAGAATAATCTTGATTACATCTTGTATTAATTCTAATTGATCTCTGCCATGAGAGTAAATTCGAACTGTTCTTTTATATGCAAGTTTCTGCAAGTTTCCACAAGAACCAATATGAAGTGCCAAATCCGCAAGATCTTTGCTTTGTTAAGTATCTGACAGTTTATTGAAAGGGTGTGTCTTATCCATGGTCTCTGCCTTGGTTGTATTTTTGTCTTCCCAATGGTTACTGATCCTTTGGGATTTGTAGTGACTTATAGGACACACTTTTTAAGACAGGGCCTTCTCAGTGGTGTCACCAATACTTTACTGTGGAATACTTTACCCTGTGAAGAGCAAGTGGCCCCCTCTCTGGCTGTCTTTTGCCAGCTGGTGCAAACATTTTTATTCTGGCAGGTTTTGCTAAGTACCTAATGTATTATTTAAACGTTGTATTATACCTATGACCTCTTATTTAACGAATGCATTGTTTTATAGGTTATTGCGATATAGATGCCCTGTGTAATGCATATGCATTAGATGGGTGAAATAAGAATTTCTTTTAAAATACAGACAATAAGATGGGTGAAATAAGAATTTCTTTTAAAATACAGAAACTCCCTTTTCTTTAAAATCAACATGTTTCTAGCCTTATCTAGGCTTATGGACATATGTTTGAAAATGTGCAATATCCAATAAAGGTTCCAATGTCACAGATTCATGAAAATTCTGCAGATGCTCTAATATCAATTTCAGAACAAAGTGGCAAAATGAGAAATAATATCAGCAAAGGGGTATTACTGATTTGCATATTTATTTTGGAGGACAGAATCCAAGGTATTTTGGCGGAAATTATTAATATTCTGGGCATAACTGAGCTAGCAAATCGTACAGAGAGAACTAACTAGTGTTGCACAGGGATTCTGTACAAGGCAGGTATACAGATTGTGTCTCAAGCCACAAAAAATGGTATCTTGGAAAGAGAAGAACCTGGGCAGTATCCAACACTGCCACTTTGCTTACGCTATTGGCATAGCACTAGCAAAAGCAACCTCTAGCAATATGCCAATAAGGTAAGCTGGTGCAATGGGTTTTCCAGGGAAATCCATCATGCCAGCTTATGCTAATTGGTATACTGCTATAAGTCACTTATGCCAGTGGTACATCAACAGCATAAATGGAGTGGCAGGGTTGGATACTGCCCCATACATTTTCCCTGCTTTATGAGATGTTGCTAGGCATAACATTAATAAAAGTAATGTAGTACTTCTCTACCACTCTGCATCTGCAAAACGGTTAAAAAAAAAAGAACCACCAAACTATTCTGTCAAGATAAAAATGACGCAAAATCATTCAAAGTTGGTACCTTAAATGTGTGTGAGAAATATTTTCCTTTATTGATTACCACTTTATATGGTTAAAATTGCCTCCCTGCACAGGAATTCTTTTACAGCCATTTCTATATTGCTGCACATCACAGCCGGAATACAAAGAATTAAGCACTGGCTTGGATATATAAGTAGAGTTGACCAGAGGACATTTAAGCTGACGACGTCTCCAAATCTCAAAATACGCTTCTCTTTTAGCAGCTGTAATGATAATGATATGTGTTCTCCAGTTCCCCACATGGTGAGAAATTTCAAGGGGAGCACCACGGGGTTTTGCTTTCCTTTGGAGAGAGATCACTGGAGGCTTACAGCATTTTGCAATATAAGATTTGTAACAAACCGTAAGTAAGTGGCGCCATGCAGCATACACCCTCCAGCCAGGAACCAGATCTGCTACCCAACATTAGATCTCCAAAGATATACTCCCCAAAGATATTTCCAAAGATATACTTCCCAAGTTGCTTTCAGTCTTCAGATGACTCTCTCGGCTTCCGTCTCTCTCTGCCTCTTTCCCGAACTGCTGTTGCTTCACTCACACACATAGCTTACAGAAGCTCCCTCCCCTTAACTCCAAAAAAACCCAGTAGCCTCTTCCATTCAAAACATTCAGGAGAGATTTCTAACCATTTCCTAACCATTTACTCCACTGAGGAAACATCTAGCAGTCATTCTCGACCATTCGGTACAAAATGTATGTAACCATAACAATAATTACTTGTAAACAAGGGAACAAACTCTCACTACTAACATTCTTGCAATCACCCTGGAAAGCAGATTTCTCAATCATACCACTTTTCTAATAAAACCCAGTGAAACTCTGGTAAAGATTCATTTTCAAGGTGCAAGTAGTTCCAATTCGGTGGAGATTCACTAGAATTTTCGACAGTAATACACAATTTTCTGTAGTAGGACATTTAGTATAAACAAATGCTTTTCCACCTTAAGAAGAACTCTAATGATGTAAAAATTAATCGTATTTCATTTTCTGCCTCCAAATGCTGCCACAAATGAGTTTTAACAGGCAATACGGTATCTCACAGCATTCCCCCTCCCTTGCCTTTCAACCTTGGGAAGTCAGCATTAATTTCTATGTATGACATTGTATTGAAGCATCCTTTGCTTTTAATGCTCCATTAGCTCTAACATCTACTGCTTGTGGTAGTTGTCCCACAATTCAGCGGTGGAGTGGTGGATTCCCAACCCATCATTTCATTGATGTAAGAGGCTGTGGAAAAGATGGATAAAAATTCCACTAGCACTCATTGACAGGTGGAACATTCTTCTTTGAACCAATCTGACAAAAGGTGAGGTCAAAGTGTGTCCCCGCAGATTTACACTGTCTAAAATGTTCAGGGTAAAACGATTCCCAACAAAGAAGTGGATGCTGAACTCTTGCTCTTCTGTCTGTTTTTCTGTCCCTCCACCTCTACCTCTCCCACCAGCAATACTCTCCACCCCCTCCACCTACCTGCCCCTCCACGCTACACACAGGGAAAGAGAGCAAGGCAGCACTATGGAATTTACACATGTGACTTTCTCAATCTCCCTTCTAGCTTAAAAACTCAGTAGCTCTCTAAGGCTAGAATGCAAAAAGAGAGAGAGAGAGAGAGAGATCCACATATGTGGAGCAGTTCCCATCTCCCTTCTTATTAGCACAGACCATGGCTATGAAAGCCTCACAGAGGTCTCTCCTATTCTTTAGAAGAGAAAGAGAGACTAGAAAGGAGACTGAGCATGCTACAGCAGCTTTGCTTATTGCAGCGAGGATGTGCCTGGTGGTCTGGAGTGCTACTCACCACTTATGCTCATGGGTCGCCCTATTAAAGGTTGAAAGAAAGTGACTCAACAGTCTCCCAATAACTCTCACAGCTCACAAGGGAAGATCTGAACTTGGATCTCCCACATCCAAACTGCTTCTCCTACAGTGGTCAACGCTCCTAGAAGGGGAATCTGAAAACCATGGATCAATCGCCGATCCATGTTCTCTCTTAAAACCTCTGCTTCAGAGAGATGGGAATTTCTGCAATGAGGATCTGGACAAAACCCAGGAAAAGTCTTCCACCTTTCACTGAAGGACCACTCACCTGTATGAGCCTTCTAAACTGTTTGAACATACCAGCCTTGCCCAACTTGATGCCCTCCAGACATGTGGGCTTTGCTGACTAGGAATCATGGGAGTTGTAGTTCAACACATTTGGAGGACACCAGGCTGGGAAAGGTGGTAACACATTGTTCCTTGAACCAGCCATTGCTTAGTCTCACTTGATCACAGTTTACCGCACAAAGCAACCAAAATGAGGAGGCTCAATCTATAGGCCAACCATGTGTGGCTATTTAAAGACAGATTTCCTTATCTTCACTTGTTGACTATTGTCCAGACAGCACTTCTACAATAAACATCTCAGATACAGGAACAGCAGCTGACATTTAATAGTGATGTATTTGATTTTTATACTGCTTTCTGAACAAATCCAAAATGTAATTTTTAAAACCTAAAAAATACCATAGGTGTATTTAAAACACATGTTTTTATTAGGTTATAAAAATTACATTTTGGATTTGTTTAAAAAGCAGTATAAAAATGAAATCTATGTGCATATATGAATGCATGGAAGTTTTAATTGTTTGTTTTTGCTATTAGGTGCAAGGAGAAAAGGCAAGGGGGGCAACTTGTGGCTCTCCAGATGTTTTGGTCTTCAATTTCCATCAGCAATGTCAATGGTGAGAGCTGAAGGGAGTTGTAGGCCAAAACATCTGGAGGGCCACAAGTTGCCCACACTGGTTTACATGTTTTAAAATAAGTACATGTTAGATTTCAACTTTTTGTGTGGCCTTGAAGTAGCAACCATTTGGAGGTACACTTTGTGTTACCCTTTTTTAGATAAAGAAGAACGGGTCTCATTTTCAGTTTTTTCTCATAAGTTGAATTACTGATGCACCACATTTCCAGTATTTGTAAGCGAATCAGTGAGACCCAGTTTTTATTATATGAAGTTCTATTATTAGATAAGAACTAAGGCTTTTACAAATTCAACAATACTCCAAAGAGCACGGAAATGGTAAGTTGGGGCACTTGTCTTGAATTCTGTGCCGTCTAAGCAGAAAAAAAATATTGTACAGTCTCACAGATTGAGCTTGCCTATGAGTTACTGTGTGTTTTCGTTCTTGATAACAGTAAGGAGAGGGGATTCAACAGAGAGGCAAATCCCACATGTTCCATTGCTCTTTTCCCAAATATGTCCTTCACAGCCTGCTGAAAGCTGAGCCAGACCCACAGCCTGGATCCTGGCCACAAATACACACCCTCCCCATCAAACTGACTAAAGATAGGAGAAATGAAGGGCCTGCTGCAACCATACTGTCAACTCTGTTGGTTTCATCCCTGCTGCACTGAGCATGTTCAAAACAGTGGAAGGGAAGTTCTTGAGAGCCTTGGCTGTTTTTTGCACATGCTGAAAAACATGAGAATTCAGCCAGCATGATGTAGAAATGCTGGCAGGAGGCAATAATGAGGTGGGTGGCTCCTGGCCATTCTTAATTATTAAAACTTAAATTGCAAGGTGCAGGAGGATTGGAGGGAGAGTGAAAGACCTGGAGAAAGCCAGGGAAAGCACCCACTGAGCCCCCCTGTGGAAGCTGTCACTGTGCATTGGTAACATATAAGTTCCAAATGCCCCCAGTTTTCAAACAGCTGTAAGCCAACCACCTTTCATCTGAATCTCTGAAGTTTAGAGAGCTTATACTTCTCACCCAAGAGATCTTCCCTGCCAAATTTCAGAGCCATAGGATAAACCACCCTAATTTTATAAGGAAAACCACTTTGTGGCTTCAACACCAAATGAAGTAACCCCCTAAACTTTAGAGATCTGTAACAATATAAACTGTTTTCAGAATGCCTTGCAAATTTTCGGATTGTCGGATTGTCATTAGTTCCAGCTGGAACTAAATGGAGACAAGATGATAGTAAACAGATACAAAACACTGAAAACATTTTTCGGGTGGGGAGAGGGAGGAAGAAAGAAAGAAAGAAAGAAAGAAAGAACTACTGAAAGAAACCAAGTCAGGATGATGCTAAGTCATCTTGAAAACTGATCAAAGTTCAGAACAAAGGACTTATCTGAAATTCCAAGGAAACAACAGAGAAGATAAGACAAACATATAGCAGAGTCTGTATATTTACTCCATCTGGAAACAGAGTGAGTATTCTATGAAGGCCAGGGACATTGCACGTAAATCCGGTATGCATCAAAACAACAGTGTGATCCTTGAGGTCTGCAAACAGTCAACTGCTAAAACACATTCACTGGATTCTAAGATAAACTGTAAACTTTACAATACCTTTGTCACTTCCAAAATAGTAGAAGACTGTTCGACTCAGAGCACACCAACGTTTCTGCCATTCAAAGCCAAGAAAGCTATGGTCTGCCATTAACATAATTAATATTAGATTACATAATTCAAAAACACTGCAATTAAACAGTAACATAAGCTATACCTTATAGTTTTATTATATTTTGTGATTACACAATTTGAATGTATTCGAAAAGTGGGATATATGTTCTTAATAATGAATTAATATAATTCTATAAATCTGCAGTAGTGCAATGCAGTTATGGAAGTAAATATATGAATTATGTGGGCATTTCCCGTTTCTTGGGAGCATTAAAAAGTAGTCAAAGTTGGGTATAATGCATCATGGGTAGATCATTCAAAAATGATCATTTCCGTGTTTTAAAAATTCATAGCCACTACACGCGTGCACAAATGTTTCTGAAATTTACCACACATGTATACCTCCACTCCATTTTCAATGTCCCCAAGTTTCAACTTGATATGTTTTAAAATAAAAAAGTTATAAACACTTCCTGGTAATTTATTTTTAAAAATTACTTGCGAGTAAATGCATGCACCTATGTTTCTAAAATTTTACACACATGACTACCTACACCACATCTGCAATGTCACCAAGTTTCAACTTGATAGCTTTTAAAATAAAAATGTTATAGCCCTTCCCCCCCCCCATGAAAACCTATGGCTTCAAAAATCACCTAAATTGGCGTCCGGATTGATCTAGATTGGGATCTGGATCAGGCAGAACCAGATCCAGATCGGGGGATCCGTGCACAGCCCTATTAAAAAGTCTGAAATGTGAAGATGCAAGGGATGTAAATTTGCCCACATTCACAAGGACTTGCTGAAAACTTAGGGAAGAGCTAAATGGGAGTTCAACACTTAAAAGTGAGAGGATTTCATTGCCAAGTGGGAGATATTGTCCCCTCTTCCCCCGGTGCACTTATCGCTTGCACATTTCTCTCTGTTTTGATGCTTCTTAATTGCGCAAATGGGTTCCTCCTCTCCTCTTGTCCTTAAAAACTGTGTGCAAATTATCTTATCTGCAGTCTCACTTTGTCAGTTTCCTTGCATGTTACCTACTCCACTTTGGTGCTCCCTTTGACAGCTCTTACATGAAGGAAATTGACAAGGCAAGGCTCTTGCTCACTTGTGAAGAAACGGGGGGGGGGGGGAGGAATAATAAAAAATACAACCCCATTTGCTTCCTATCTATCAAAGAACACACACACCAGAGAAGGGAGAGGGCTGGGATGAGAAGACAAGATGGGTTATTATGCAAAGGAGCTGGAGCTGGCTGGAGGATTAAAGGAGAAGGCAAGAGAGAACAAGCCATGACAAGCCCGATCATCTATCATGCGTACCATGGATTGTTCTGTGAATAACCAGCCCAGGGTGACTTATGCACACAGGCTGGCTTAGCGTGTTGTGTGAACCCAGCCAGTGATTCCAACTGAATTTTACTTCTGCAATTTGTGGAGTCTTCAAAAGCCACAAGCGCTAGGAACTTCTAATTGTTTTTTAAAAGAATTGCATTGAGAATTTCAAGTTCCTAGAAGTGTGTATGATTTCCTTTAAATCTCAAGGATATGGCTGCTAATAGCTCCTGTTGAATTCCAAAAGTTGATGCACCTACAATTGTGAATACAATTCCTATGAGGTTTACATATGATTAGGTTTCTTCATATAAACAGGTTTTGTCTTATTTTATGATTTTCCCTTCACATATTGTCTAGACAACATATTATTTCAGAAGATGATTTTTTTTTTACATTTAATTATGTAGGATTGGATCCAGAATCTGCCTTAAGTTAATGGAAGATGCCTCTGCCCAATTCTGGGGATCCCCGTTCACCAGAGCTCAGCCCATTCAGCAGGTTTCCCAAGCCTCTGTGCAGCATCTTCAAGGGGCTGGAGGGGCTGCTGTGTTGAGGAGGGGGTGGGGAATCCAATCCAGTTGCACATGCCTAAATCTGAATCCAACCTTTAAAATACTATGTACTAATAATGGCACAAAGATCTAAAGCTGGAACCCATATTATTTTCTTAAAAGACAATATATTTTTAGAAGGCAGAAAGCTGTGCCTTTAGAAAGATATTTCAGTAGCCAGTGAAGAGCACAGAAAGTGTCCCAGGAATGGGTAAAAACCTCCCCATTGTCTAGAATACCCACCCCTACATTTATGGTAAAAAAGTAGCTGTGCACAAACTATGATGGTTGCTGTAGTCATGCAGCTTGGAAGAAGGGTTGGGGAGGGGTTCAGAATCCATTGGCAGATATGAACTATAGTGATCAGAAACAGCACATCAATCCCCTATACCAAAACTCTCAGTCGTGCCCCAAATCTTCATGCTGTTGACCAAATTCTCATTTATGCTTAAATTTTAAGAGTTCTTTTCAGCATTCTCAATTATGGCCAAGTTCTTCTCAGAACTCACCAAAAGCAGCAAGTCACACATCTTCACTTTAATCTTCTGAATATGCATTTCTATGCTGTCCTCTAGGAGTTTTCCCCGAATGTTACCAAGGACAGCAAAAAATAAAACCTCATTTGGGTTGTCCAGGTGAAGTTACCTTTTCTGCGTTTTTCTAGATATCCAGATTTTAAAACAAACTGAAGGTCCTGTGCTGCAACTGGAAGAAATTGATTCCCTGCAAAAAGAGAGAGGAGAAATAAACACACTATTTTTCTAAAGCATTGGTGAATCATTATCTAATGGACAGAATTATTACTGTATGCTCTGCAGATTTCAACATACAAATGAATTACTTGTTGACTACAAATTAATTATACTCTCTGAATACAAAATTGTTAAATATATCATATATATTAATTCAATATTGACATTAATCTTCATTTCTTATTTCTGGTGTGTTCAAAAGCATGTAAAGAACATTTTGGATATTCACATGGTAGAATATGGAAAATTAATCTATTACTGAAGCCCACCTGCTTTCAGGATTAAACAAGTATGACATCCTTTTCAAGATACTCCGTCTCATTCCCCCTCCTCAGTTCTTTCCCCCGTCCCTGCATTCCATGGCAACTGAACATGTGTAGCTCTCATTGGAGTGAACTGGAATCCCACCACCACCATCAGATCTTGTCGACAACCAAACACCACCAATTTAAAATTAAGCCCTGGTGCCACATCTTCCACAAGTCCAGTCCACAGTTGCAAGCATCCCAAACTCAGAGCTCCATCACACCAACGATTTAGTGCACTCTCACCATGCCTGGTGTGCAGATTTGCAGCATGGTACTCACATGATGCCGTACCTGTCCTTCTGACACCCCATCTCTTCCCCAGTCTTTCCTAGAATGCTAAAAGTCTGGATTATTTTCTCTAAATGCATTTAATGCGGCCTAAGACTCTGTGTAATTTTAAAGGAACTGGGAGCTTGAATGGATTGCATCAGGTCCTGGCAGGGAAAAGCAATCTCTCCCAGCAGCCAGCTCCAAACCTCAATATAAAACCCAAACCTTGCATCCCAGTCTCAAAAGCCTTTTTTAAAATCATGCAATGCCTGAATCTCTGCAGAGACAGGATTGTATTCCCTCAATGCCCCCAAAGAGCCAGACTAAAGGGTCGTTCCATTTTTGCCAGCAGAAAGGCAGTCTGGTTGAAGTGTTCATCTGACAGGACCTGACTGGAGGAAGAAAGAGAAGGGGAGGAGTGGTGTGGAAAAGTGAAGGAGCAAAAGAGCAGCTATTCAGGTGAAAGGGAAAATACGCTTGACGTGTTGGTAAAAAAACACGGAGGCAAACCAGGGGGGGAAATTAGGTATGATGGAGTTCTCAGTCTAAAAATGCTTTAAGGGACAGGGGCTTTCCCCTGCTGCAGAGATATCATGTGAAAATCCTTTCATCAAGTATGTCCACTCAATTTTATGTCTTTTTAAACAGGATAGAATAAAAAACTTAGTTTATGAATAACAATACATTTATGAAAATGTAATAAAGTTAAGTGCAATCCTATGTTCTCTGGTGGAGCCTCTCAGGGTCATTGGATATACCGGATGTCCCCACTCAGAGAGAAGTGCCAACCTTTGAAACCCCTCCCCCCAGATGCCACGGCCAGAAACTTCAGTGGCTTGTTCATCTGCAACAAAGATGAGGGAAATGAGGTATGCTGGGGTGGGTGTTGGGGGCGTGCCAGGAAAGACTATACATCCACAAGTTTTCAGTCCCCAATGTACTGGCAGTTCTATGTTAGCCCTGGAACTGGCATAGATTAACTATTCCCCATGGTTTTCAATAGGAGGAAATTTGCAAAACAAACAAACAAAGAAACAAACAAACAAAAACAGAACACAAAAAAGAAACATGGGAAGGGAAGTAGAAAGCAAACATGCCGCTCCTCCATCACTTCTGCTCTGCTGACATGAGTCCAGCAGGGCTTTGGATTCCTTGGAGATATCCGACATCGGAGCTCCTCTTACCCACAGATAGGATTGCACTATTAATCAATTAATTGGCTGAGATTTCTTTAATCACGAGAGCCTTAAATTACAGTTCTTTGAAGGTTAGTAACATTACTAACATTAATTTACCTTAAATTTTAGTTTACATAGATTATGAATTATTCTTGACATATTTACTCTTTGATTTGTGAACAAAATCAGCTTCCCTATGAGCACAATCCAAACCCTTAGAACCGATAGATGAATGACTTGGTCACAGCGAGTACCTCCATTCCTCTGGCCACAAGTACATTTACAGAAAGTACCACAGGCAAAGATCTACCTCCAGCAGTAGGCCACAGGTAGAGTCAGAGATGGCCTGAAACCTGTTGGATCCATGGCTCCTCATTAGCTCATGATCAAGTCCCTCATTTACACCAGCCTGGAGCTGGCACAGGTATTTTCCCTCTCGCTGAAACTAACAGTATAAAAATTTGAAAAAAATAAAAGAACAGAATCACCAGTGAAGAAAAAAAGGTAAATCCAACCCTGGCTGGCATGAACCACTTCACTCCCTCCCCAACCCAACTAGGGATGCTCTGTATATCATACATTGATGGACACCTGTCACGTGATTATTCAGTAGCTGAACTGAGACAGAATTCTGATACTACACGCTTTCAATTCTTAGGCTTTACAATTTTACATTGGCTGGATGTTTGCTACACTTCAACAAATACTGCAAATTATTAAACAGTAATTAATTTTCTCCCTTTACTTCCCATATGCTCTTTTTCCAACATCACAGTCATTAACAGAGGCATTGCACTGATTTCCAGGGATCAGATGGAGTGCAACGGCAAAGCAGGCAATTACCCAACTGTCAGCAAATTACAATGATCACCAAGAGCTCTTGGCATCAAGGTTCGGGCTGGCATTCGGCAACATGAATCATCATTTCTCAGCATGACACCATAGGCAATCATGTCATTCACAGCATCGTCTACAGGCCTTTGGGTTATTAAAGAGAGAGAGAAATGCACCATTAACATAGAGAAGACTGTGACATCGACAAAGCCCCGGCAAAAGCCAGTCAGATTATCTGGTAAAGAAAGTAAGGACTGCACGATCTGTTCAAATGAATCCACGTGGCTTTGTTATTTCCAGAGTGCCACAGCAGCGTTGTCGTAGTGGGCTGTCCACATTCAGGATGGCGCTCCCAGAATACATTACCTTTCACTGCTCTCCCTAACCCCCAAACAAAAAAAAGTACACTATTTGCTATGGTGGTATGTCCAGAGTCCTGTCAACATATCCAACTTCTCACTTTATTTATTTATTTTTGTATTCATATAGATGTTTTCAGGGCAGCTCACATGCAAAGATGACATTAAAATACAGTATAAAACCAATTAAAATGTTCATAACTAAAAACACAACCCCCCCCCCCAAAAAATCTTTCAGACTGTGGGGCACAGGCTAAAATAAACATATGGTAGTTAAAAGGCCTGGGTAAATAAAAAGGTATTCATCTGGTGCCAAAAAGACCAATACAAAGATAGTTATACGTAAAGTAGCCCCACTGAAATCAATGAGACTTAAGTTTGAAAGGCAAATAAAAGAAGAGATTTTGCCCATTTTGCAAATCCTATATAAAGGATAGAGAAAAGTCTAGTAACCGTTAGATGAAATCTCTTCAACAGCCTCTCTCAGGTGATGGGAAAGAGGGCCTATAAAAATAATCTCAGAACAGAGAAATGTGAAAAATCAGTGGATATTGTCAGCATGCCAAAAGAAGCAGGAAGTGGAACAGCTTACGAGGTCTGCAGTATGTTCAGAATATGCAGGCACAAAAACCTGTGCATTTGCTCCCAGATATCAGTGAGCCAAAAAAAGAATAATTTAGGACCGCTGGATTTTCCCTTCACATGCTAGTGTTATTTTAAGACTTTAAAGTACACTCTGGAAACCCGAATACTTATTTAAGTTTGTTTGGGAACCCAAGATAAGGATTCAAAAGAGCCTTTCAAATAAATCAGTCTTCACCAATTCGATGCCCTCTGGATTTGTTGGATTACATCTTCCACTATCCCCAGTCAGCATGACTATGCTGTATTGGGATTATGGAAATTGTAATCCAACACATCTGGAGGAACTAGCTGGGGAAGGCTGCAACACGCCAACTATTTGAGTTATAATTAGCTGGCTTATATGGTTAACTGAATATGAATGGAAAGTCTCCTTCTCCCTCTTCTCCCCTGGAAACGACAACTTTAGGCAAGCCTTGTCAACAGGTTAGGAACATCCAGGAAGAGACTAACATAGTTCTCAGTGCATTGATTGCATTGCAAAAGTCAGCTTCATCCATCAGATCATTATAAAACTCCATTTACAGCTCAGCTGCAAATAACTACCTAGAGATTAAGACTGAACATGAGATTAGTGTTTGTTCAACGGTATCATGGGTGCTCCAAGTCTATAAGAAATAAAGACTTCCAATGCTCATCGCAAAAAAATAAAATAAAGATGGTTATGTATTTCTGGAACGTTTAAAACCTTCCTTGCAGCTATTGCTCAAAGCCAAGCAATAAAACTGGATAACTAGATTGTCATGTCATGTGAATTGGGCTGATGCCAATGAAGGTCAGATCTGATCCTATCCAGTATTGCATCCTGAATCTGGCTGGGCTTCACTTTCCAATATGTCCCTTTAGGGCTCAGTACTTCCGCATTTCGACATGCATCATCTGCTATTCTGTGTTGCCCTTCCTCCTTTATCTGCCCTGTGCTGCCTACATCCTCTTTAGTAGCAAATAGTAAAACATGTAGTAGAGCATATTTCTCTAGTACAGGATTCCATGCCTTTTTTAAAAAGCAACAACAACCAAGTTGGTGGATCATGTGTCTTTCTTTAATCCCCTAAAAGCAAAAAATAAAATAAAAATGTACAGCCAAATTCATATTCAAGATCTTTCTTTCTCTTATCTGCCATGGGAGGTGCTGCTACTCCCCACTGGTAGCACATAGTAACATTCATTGCTTTCACAAGACTTGCTGAACACATGGACTGTCTCTGATCTACATCTATCCCTTTAGGAAGCTTTCCACAACCTGGTGCGCCCTCCTGAAGTTTGGGTGTTTCCTCATCTCCCATCATCCTTGACCACTGGCCACAATGGCTAGGAGTGCTGGAAGTTGTAGTCTAAAACATCTGGAAGTCACCAGGTTGGGGAAGTCCGCCTCAAGGGTTTACTGCAATATATTTAATTGGGAAGATGTCAAGTTAGGATACATGATAGAACATTCTGCTATTAGGGGAGAAATACTTAATATTAGCCAAAAAAAATTAAACATGTATTTAAAATCCAGACTAAAATAGAATTAACTATTTAGGAGTACCCAGAAGCTAAACAGTGAGATTTCTTTTCCCCCCTCCACTAAAAAGCAAATGTCATAAAAAATTACAAGCTGATTTTGAAATGCCTCTCAGATTCAAAAGTGGTTCACCACAGTGCTATTCAAGAAACAGAAATCCAAAGGCCTTTTGAGCATGGCAGCCAACTGTGCATTTCTTTGGATCCCAGCCTCATCCTGTAAAGCCAAATCAATCCAAGAATGACCGGGGCGGGGGGGGGGGAGGTGCAAGCCAGCTGTTGCACACTGCTCTGCACAACAGATCTTTGACAACTGGGGTAATTCATTCTAGGCACTTCTCAAGTTCATTTGCATTAACGAGAAAGTGTGGCTGTGTCTGGGGTTATGTAGCACCAACAGCAGATCATAACTGTGACTGTCTTGTTCCACAGGCTTCAACTGGTTGAGTGTAACATGCATCTAGGCTAAACCCCAGTCTCATGATGGGTTACAGCAGCAGCCATACTACAGATATGTATCTGTATGTATAAATATATGTCTCTGTATCTACATGTATACAGATGGAAAAATAGATAGTCAGACAGATAGATAGATAGATATTCTGGAAGAGTATTTCATAAGCAATTAAAAAATTCCTAAAGTGAGCATTAAGAGAGGTCTTGAAAATTGACGAAATCAAACATTTTTCTAGAGAAACACTGTGTTTTGTTGTAGTGTAAAATAAACATTTGTCGCCATCCCCTACTCCCCCACCCCCAGAAAAGATGTGATAAAAGTTTAACATGCTCATTTATTTGGATCAAACTAACTCCAGGGTTAGCTCATTGAGTTACTGAGTATTTTGAATGTAAGAAGGCTACAAAAAGAAATTTCACTTTCCATTTGATTAGGTTAGCTTACCAATGGACTATGAGATTCCCCACCCCATCCCACCCACTACCCACCCACAATGTACCCAGTTGTCTGATTTAACCATGGATGTTATGAAGCAGATTATTATATACACACTATTAACAAAACCCTGTTTAAAGGCCATCACAAATGCTGAATGATCATAAAATATATAGTGTTCGAAGGATGTAGGTTGATTACTCCTTTGGGGAACAGATGGAACTCTTCAACAAAATACAGAACTATTCTCAAGACCCTTCTGATCTGGAACCAGATTTTTGGCTCAGGAAGCTACTGAAAGTAAACATATGTATGAAATATCTGGGCTCTAACAGCTCACCACTGAGAACAAGTGATATTACCAGTTGCACTGGAAACATTTGCTGTATTGGGGAGGGGGCTACCAAAACTCCTCAAAAAAGAAGAGCCCTCTGAATTTCAGCACCATCACACATGCAAGGAATTATCACATATGGCACTGAATGCTTTTGAATAACCAGCCCTCTCTGGTTTTTTTTTAATTCTTACCTTGAGGGGAAACTATTTTTACTGATAGTAATTTACTAATAAAAGAAACAAATTGTTCACTTAACTATGAAAAGTCCTGGTGCGTAAATCTGATCAGCAAAAAGTGCAATTCACAATACAAAGGCAATTTACCTAATCTGGTTGTAAAACCTGTCCAGTCTGAGATGACTTTGCATCAGCCTATGGCTCAGTTCAGACAACATGTTTCTCAATGGTGGTTTTAGAACTCCACAGTGGAGTTTTTACACCACTGTTGAGAAATGTGTTCTCTGGTAGGAAAACCCCACAAAACAGTGGAGGTTTTTTTTGGAAAACACTCTATGCAGAATATTAACACCGTGGAGAGGAGAGTTCCTGCACAACCATTGTGTTGCGTGTTGTGTGGAAGTCTTTCTGGAGTTTTCAGTTGCATTGAGTTGCCTTTTCCCACTGGCTACAGAGTTCCCTGGCAAGAGCGGTGAAAGGAGAGAGTGACGCTCTAGGAGAACTGCCAGGATTGTTTTTTAGCAGCAATGGCTGATGAGATACCGTCGGGAAGACGGGGGGAGGAGAGAGGGCAGCGGAACTGTCAATCAAACATCGTGATGGATTTTACTCAACTCCATGGTAGCCCACAATCACACAACAGTGGAGTTAGAACATGTTGTGTGGGGAACGCCCCCTAAAAACTCAACCATTGAGTGGAATTTTCACACTGCATTGACTAACGTGTTGTCTGAACTGAACCTAGGACTCCTACTCACAATCTGAAAGGAATGATGGAGGGCTCTTGTCTAATTTAGGAACAAAAAAGCACCCTCCTTCTTTAAACTCCAGGCAAGTAAGTTCCCCTCCATCAAATTTGAAGTAAAACTAAGCAGATATTAATTTTACCTCTTTCCACTTTGCAATTTCTGTAGAAGACTTTCAGATGTGGATCCAGGCAATTTGAACATGATCTCTCCTGCCAATGCACTGTGACTTTGAAAAGTTGAATAAAGGACTGTTCTGTAGCTGCTGCAGAATTCACGTTAATCTGACTGCTAAATCTTAGCAGAGTAGCTCCCCCCCCCCCCCGTTTGTTAAAGCTTTCGAACATTTGTAAACAAATGTATTTATTTGCTTGGTGCATTTTTTTAAAGTGCATGATAGTGTTTTGTCTGGACTACAAGCCCATATTCTGACTTTGCCCCCAATTTTTTTTACAGCTACTATAAAATTAAAAAAGGAATTTTAATGAAACAGCCAAAAATCTTAAATCTAGGCGGACTAGTGGTTGATACAAATAATACATCCGTCAGCTCCTATAATGCTTAAAACAAATCCATTAATATGAACAATGTTTGCTTCACACAACACACTATACACAGCACGAGCGAGGTCGTCTTCATCTTGAGAAGCAAATCAGTAATCAATATTTGTAGAAGCAAGCTAATCCTTTGTAAAATCACTGGTTTAGTGATTGAGGAGTTTGCTCCATCTACATAGTTAATCCCTCTTCATCTGTTTGAGCCCTCTATTTATTTCAGCCACTTACAATGGGAGCTATGTCAGATTAATACATCTCCACATGCTAAACATGCCTTGACAACCGACAAAGCACACTACTGTCAAGATAATCTCTACAAACACAGGGATTTTTCTTAGCAAGCCAGAAGGCAACATTCAAAAATCAAATGTTTACAAATCTCCACACTGTAATGTGACATGGGCAGCTTACCCTTGCCCCTCACATCAATACAGTAACACCTTAGCATTAAATCGCCTTCAAGCCCCTGCAGATAGGCAAGTTTCAAATCCCTCCAGTCTTATGAAGTCATAAGAAGTTTTAAAAAATCATAGGAAATGATTGGTTTATGGCATGTAAAAAAAAAATCTGAACGGTTATTAAAAAAAATATACACTCACACACACTCAAACTTAAACTAAAGTCCTACGAATTTGCCACTAACAGAATTGATGCAAATGAATGCAAGTACAATTCAAGTACCTCTACAGTATAAAATTATATTAAAGTACATTTTTGGAATGTGAGAAAAGAAACAAGGAAACTTAGAAAAGTTTGCAGCTATGCCCCACTGCTAACATAGCAAAATAAAATAACTAAGCAGAGAGACGAATGAGAATGCTGAAATCCTGAGGCAAATTGAAAGCCGGGGGGGGGGGGGGGGAGAACACCTGAAGTACCTCAGGGTTCCTGTTGTTCTACAAGTCTCTCTCTCTCTTTCTCTATCCAGTGCATCTCACCACATATACAAGTGTCCTCTTCTTCAATAAAACTGGCTATTATAAGGAAGCCTAAAGCAACCGACAAGCATATTTGAAGCCAGCAAATCATATATATGTTCCCTATGTTATACTATTTCCACATGTATACAAGCAAACAAAAAGGATTAAGAGGCATATATTCTAAGCCAAGAGGCTCTCAAAGTTATAAAGGACTGGCAAAGTCAATTTTGGGACTCAGAGGGCTTCAAGGTGCCCAGAGAATGTGTGCTTCCTCTCCATTTAAAAAGGTGATCATATATAAGGGTATATCAGACTTGCTGATGAGTTATAGGCTTAAATATAGCTCTACCAGACAGATGTTTGCGCTTAAGGCCAGGCTGTAAGAAGGAAGAAGGGGAAACAGCTGGAATCAGCAGCAAGCAGAGTGACAAAATAGAATGCTGAAATCCTGAGGCAAACCACAAGCAAGAAAAAACACAACTTGATGTCCTGTTACGGTGTTGCCTGGTATTCTATACATTTCTGTCTTTCCCAGCCCCATCCAATACACAAACAGCCACACCTGCCTGCTCCCCTTCTAATAAAACTGGCCACTAAGAATGCTGAAGAGACCACAGGTAATTTTTTAAAAATCCCTTCTGTTTTGCTGTTTCCATATGAGAAGGTCTTGGTCCACAGAGAACCCAGTACCTAAGACAAAAGTCCAAATATGTCATGAAACTCAAAACGTTCTGTACACCCTAGTATCACTTCCTCAGGACAGGATTAAGTTAAATATGCAAAATGAAAGTTGGATGCAGTATCCAGTGATTTTCAGAACTTGAAATTGTTAATGGGGACTGGCCAACATGATCATATTATGCCAGTACTTTCCCATCTGCATTGGCTGCCAGTCCATTTCCGAGCCTGATTCAAAGTGCTGGTATTAACATTCAAGCTCTAAATGTAGGCTGACCATATGAAAAGGAAGACAGGGCTCTTGTAACTTTAACAATTGTAGAGAAAAGGGAATTTCAGCCAGTGTCATTTGTATGCAATTAGTTCCTGGTGAAATTCACTCTTCTTCACAACAGTTAAAGTTGCAGGGGCCCTGCCTTCTTTTGTATATGGTCACTCTAGCATAGTGCCTCCTGGCTTGGCGTCATATATACCTGCCAGGACCCTAAGGTAGTCTTCATCTGTTCTTCTCTGGGAGTCCCTGGCAAATGAAGTGAGGTGGGTGGCTTCTAAGAAGAGGGCTTTTTCTGTTGTGGCACCCTAGTTGTGGAATGGGATCCCCAGAGAGGCTTGCCTGGCACCTAGGTTGTGGACTTTTCAGAGCCAGGTGAAACCGTTCTTATTTTCCCAGACATTTTAGTCTTTTAGTTTCGGTTGTTTTAAATCTGTTACTGCGTTTTAAATCTTTGTACTACTGCTAGCTTTTACTTTGTTTTTTGTTTTTATACTGTAGTTTTAAACTTCTAAACTTTTATATTATATTTTGTTATGTTTCATTTTATGGTTCTAATTATTGTGAATTTCCCAAAGAGTGTACGGAAATGTATTAAATAAATATAATCCGAGTGGAACAGCAGAGGACAAGAAAGATGAAATATAAGTAAGGGATGATCCAGAGGTGCAGCAAGGGCTGGATCATGGGGCATAGATCCAGGGGCCTGTGGTCCAGGAGGCCCCCAAATGACATCCAGCCAGCAGCAAACTGTCGGGCTAGCAGCAGCAAGCCACAGAGTGTTGCTCAAGAAAACACTGCACCAACTGGTCAAAGCTGAAGTCATGCATGCATCACATTTAAAGTATTTCCTCAGATGTGTGAAAGTGGAAGTGAACTGAACCAGTTAGACGCTGCCTTTGGAGGTGCATGGCCAATGGGGGAGCAGTCAGGAGCAGGCCTCTTATGCAAATAAGACTACAGCTAGCGTTTCAAAACTCATAAGTTATTAAGTGGGCTTTTCCGGATTTTATTGTACCAATATTTGATATTATCCGCCTGTTGAATGCATCTGAAACTTTCTCAGCCCTCTTTGCAAGGAGCTTACGGAGAGGGAAAGAGAGAAACTAGCAGATTACCCATCATTTATAGATTGGAGAGAGGGAGGGAGAGGGAGGGAGAGAGAGAGAGAGATATCAGGGCTAAAACAGGTCTCTCAACATAAAATTGTCATAGAACTGGTTAAAAGACAAATACAACGTTCACAATAACGACCTAAAATCAATTTGTTCAAAAACCAGCACTAAAAGAGTGGCAAAGGTTAAAGTAACAACTTAAGAAGACAAGTCAGCATCATTATTAATTAAAAGTGGATGTAAACAACCAGGTCTTTAGAGCCTCTTTAAAGCCAGCCGAGCGAAGGAGCCAAATGCACTTCCTATGGGAGGGAGTTCCACAGTAATGGGAAATCTATGGAAGCAAAGTCAAACCACAACTTACATGCATACAAAAGGAGCCAGTAGCACTATAGACAGGATAGCATTCATGTTCACTTCTAAGGTTTCCCCCCAGCATCAAACATAAACAAAATAGGGGTGGGGGGAGGATGCGGCAGAAACGGTTTAAAGGTTTGACCTTGGCTGTTGCTGTATTAGGAAATAAAGTTGGCCTGGACCATGTGCATCTGAGAATTTCTCCAGTCACTGGCATCCACCTGTGAGGCATGGAAATTCACTATATGATTCAGTATTAAATGGTCATCACATATTCAAAGGGATGTCAATCTATTTGCATGTCTTGCCACGAAAAGCTAGGTTGGTGAGAATACAGGCTAGGGTCTTCTCTGTGGAGGCACCAAAAACTATGGAACTCTCTCTCCCAAGGGAAGTTGGGCTGGCCCCATCTTTGTTCAGTTTTAGCGGGGCTGTTAAAAACTTTTCGTTCCACGTGGTGCAAGTACTTTAAATTCTGTTTAAAGTTTTTCAAATGTTTGAAGTTTTAATTGTAAGTCATCTGTTCAGGCCAACAGGCAACTTATACATTTATACATAAATAAAAATAAATAAATCCCCATGACAAACAATGTAGTGCTTGTGAAACTTAATGGAAAGTCATCAAGTGACTTTTCAGGGTGACACCTGGCCTAATGAAAAGGTACAGGACCGCCACTCAGTGCTAACTGTTGATGGGCAGCTTCAAGGCCTCTGCTCTTCCTTCTGGTTCTTTAAATTGGACTTGGACTAGACAGCCGTTCATACAGAACACTGTCCTCTGACAGATCTTCAACGAGAGAACTGTCCTAAGGCACAAAGCATACATGGCAACCCTGTAGGCAATATAAGAGACCATGTGCCTCACATTTTGCATTGCTTACCATGAAATACCCTTCTATGTCAAGCCTATTTCTAGGAACATGATTTGCAATACTCGAATACAGCTCACTTTGTGGGGTCCTTAATTCTGCCTCTTTGTAGAGGAGGGGTGCAGAACCTCAGGCCCAGGGGCCAAATCCAGCCCTCCTGAGTTTTCCAGAGGGCCCCACCCCCACCCCACTCCCATTTGTTTGGTGGTTTTCCAGCTTTTGTGCAGTTCTTTCCCCATGCTAAATGGTTGAAATGCCTCTCCTAAGTCTACCAGCTGAAACAGCTTTAAGGTAAAGTATGTTGATATTGTTTCCCTCCCCTTTTGCCTTTAGCCCAACCTATCCCCAGGATATATCCCTCGAGAGCTTCTCCAAAATGGAATTCAGCCTTCAAGCTGAAAGAGATTCTGGACATCTGTTGGAGAGACTGAATGAACTTACAG